>JAZFAU010000055.1:755000-976529 GCA_037178615.1 Dione vanillae
CGGACTGTTTCAACACTAGGTTCCTATAGTTACTGCAGTTCCCTCTGCCTACCCAGCCATGTCTAAAAGCGCGAAGACACCAAAAAAAAAAGTGTAGTGAAGTGAGATAGTATAAAAGCGCGCACTCACAAACATATCGAGGCAGACGTCGTGCGTCTGTATGCGGTGGCTCTCGTCGCTGTTGAGGTCGGGGCACAGCAGGCGCAGGCCGGCGGCGCGCTGCACGTGGTCGCCGTCGCCGCCGCGCACCGCCGCCACGCCGGCGCGCCGCACCGCGCCCGCCGCCGGCGACAGCCAGCGGTAGCACGCCGCCAGCGACTCCCAGCTGAACCCTGCGCACCGCCATTCATTCGTTACTTTTTGTTTTTTTATTATATATATTATAAGATGGCAAACGAGCAGAAGGGCCAACTGATGTTAAGAAGACATCTTCAAAATCAATATTTATTTATTTATGTAGGTATCACAAATATACTTTTTCTTTTAATTTAAAAATAGTAAGCTCTACAGACACTTGGTCCGTACCCTTTTTTAACTTACACTATATGTTCTTATTACAAATATTGATTATATTAATACATAGAATTAATATTTATCATAATGAACATCTATACTAATCTTTATATTTTTTTTATATTTAATATTACTTAGAACTATTTCGGACATGTGCTTTGTAACGAAGAAATGGCGAAAGAAACTCCAACAAAGCAAATCTTTTAAATAAAACAACAATTCATGAGACGGTGTAGATTTACGTAGCTCTTGAATCACACTAATGCTTACGAAACTAGCCGCCGGTTAAGTGTTAAGTAATTTTTTTAAATTATAATTCATAGCCCATGACTTAAGAAGACACTTAAGAAAATTTATATCTTTAAAGAAAAGCTTTCACAACAGGTAGGTAATAGTGATGTAGTTAACGTTTTTACACATTCGCATTCGCAGAAAAATCTGCGAATGTTTTGCGAATGTCAGAAAAGAAATTTTTTTTTAGCTTCACGCTTTATCCCGCACATGGCAGGGTAAGCAGAAGGAACTGCAGGGACTGTGGGAACCTAATGTTAAGACACTCCGTTGCTTAGTCCCTGCTTTCTCCGTCCCCGCTTTCCGCCATTTTCGAGGCATTGCGTGTTGAGTGGCGGAACTCAACGCCGCGCTTTGCCTAGTTTGCCAGAGCGAAGAAAATGGAAATAGAAAAATCCATCTTCTCCGACTGGGGATCGAACACAGAAACCGTCGCGTTACAGGCACAAGTTGCGCCTCTGCGCCACGACGGTCCTCAAAGAAAATTTGACGACGATAATACATTATAAAAATTTAAATCAGTTTACTTTTTGTGTTTTTTATTTCAAAAAACAGTAACTTAACCTCATAAACACATAATCAGTCTTCATTATATCTCAAGAAAAAAAAATTAACACAATATAAACAAATAGAAGTCAATTCTCACTTTCTAAAAAGTTTTATCACTTAATACTCAGATTTTTAATGTTACAATTCGAAGCAGCAATCTTGCTTGCCGCAAACAATTGGCGCTAAATTGACAAGAATTACTGAATATTCGCATTCGCGAATGTCGGTAGCAAATATTCGCATTCGCGAATGTTAAAAAAATGACATTCGTTACATCACTTGTAGGTAATATGTGCCTTTTGAAATTCGGTAACTTAATCATTATCATTCATAAATTATACCAACTTACAAATAAAATTAGTTATTTAAAAAATATATCGTCATAATAGAATGACAATAAAAATGTAATATTATAAACAAAAATCACACTCACCAGAAACCCGCAAAGCCAAATCTTTATTAAAAATATGAGCTATCGCGGCCGCAGCGACCACACTATAAGGGAACCTATTGACGTCGACGTGAAGCACTGCCAGGTCTACCAACTGTCCGCACACGACGAACTCCAACGACGAGTACTGCGGGAAGACGAACGTATAGCCGCGTAGGGCGTTCGCGGCCGCGTCGCTTTCGCCTAAGAGACGTCGCTTCGCACTTCTCGCCTCGCTCCCTAACTGCATGTACACGTTTAGCCAACTATTTATTGTTATAGGCGTTATACTCCACGATAAGATTTTCAATATAAGCAACTCTTCCATTAGGATCTCCTCGCTAGTGCACGCCCCGTCCGTTACGTATGCGAATTCGCCTATTTTCGGTGGATATACTTCTTCCACTTTGGCCGCAATGAATAAACATGTTATGCCTGCGAAATAAATAATATAATATTTGTGAATATATATAAATTGAGCTGCTTTTAGATTAATGAAAGAGTTTGAGGTTTATTTTAATTGTCGCATTAACGTACAGGTGTTGAACAGTATTTGTTTTTTATGTTTTGGTTGAAAAGTATTTATTATTCCATGATTGAGTAGTAAAGTCCTGTCCGGTTTTTTTTCTATATAAAAAGTGGCATATTAGCAAGTTTTCAAGATTTCCCTAATAATAAATCATAAAAGATTTATTACTCAGAAATCAAAATTGTTAAAAAGGTTAAATTTTAGCTGCATTTATATATAATATCAAAAACTTTTAAAATATAACATCGAGGTGTTTTCCCGTTATACATATATATATATATATGTCCAGAACGCAGCTTCTTTCCCTAATATACTACTTACACTCGAAAAGTTTTAAATATCTAGTCCTTCAGGATACAGTGTGCTGTTTCGATGGTTTTTTTTAATATTATCAAAACTTTTATTTTAACTTGTAGAGAACCAGGTAAATTGAAAAAGTGTAACGTCACCAAAAAACTTGTGATTTTGATTTAGTTCGCGTGTACGCTAAATATAATTAAAATAGAAATTTAGACTTTGATTTAAATACAAAAATATTATTTTTATGTACAGTAGTCTATACATCTTCTAACGAGACGTACGTAGAGATTTATTTCTATAGATTTACTTAGAAAAATCTATATACTCTTTTTCTTCTCTTTATTTATGGCGTTTCGAGCGTGTCAGTTGAGATGAGAAGACGTATGAAAATAACAAATATATAAGTATATGTATGAAGAAAATATGGCTTCACGAGCACGGACGCTATATTGAACGTATCAAATATCGCCGAAATAGCTCAGTTGGGAGAGCGTTAGACTGAAGATCTAAAGGTCCCTGGTTCGATCCCGGGTTTCGGCAATAGCTTTTTTATTTTTTCTTTTTATAAATATATTTTTATGTCATCAATCGTACACTAACAATGTGTCTATTGCTATTATTTTATTAGATATTACTTTAAAAAGTTCATATATATATTTTTGTAAATGTCTAATAATTATTATCAAATAAAAAAAACTATATTCACCTATGAGTTGCAAGCGTCCTTTTTGCACATCGTCAGTGTTGGACAGGTACCTGTCCACGTAATCCACTGTCAGGTGGAATGTCTCTCTGTGCAATTTGTAGACTTCGCAAACCTGATAAAAATAAAAAAAAAACAGCTTAAAACCTTGTTTGTGAATGTAACTAATAAATGTAATACAATTTTGTTCCTTTTCCAGGGATTCATATTATATTTTGTATCGGTACATTTCATAAACAATTAGTAAGTTATTTATATATAAAAGAATTTATCTGACGGAAACAATGCGGTTTTACGTATCACATCATAATGTTTGAAAATTGTCGTAATTAAATATTAAGTAATGTCAAGCAAAATTCATAGACTATGGAACATTATTTAAATTAAGAATATAAAATTTACTCAAGTTATTAATTTTTTATTTGAGACAATTTTATCTACTACGTGACGCTACGTCGTAGCACCAGCGTAGCACTTCAGTGGTTGTGTTTAAAATATCCTTTTTTTTTTAAGAAACGTCCGAAAAATACTGGCTAAATGTATTATTAAAACTATTTTATAAATAGATAATTTGATATAGACTTGGTCGTGGGTTCAATGTCTATAAGGCATTTTTTAATCATTCTAATTAGCACTATAAATTTAAATGTAAAAAATCACAGGGTATTGAAAAAATACAAATAAAAATTAAATGGATCCTCATTAATTGATAAGTTATTTTTTAATGTAAAATCAAATATAAAATATTTATTTTTATATAATTTTAACTTAGAGCCTAATAGTATCTTTTCGTCACAACATACCGTAGTTCTGGAATAAGTAGGGAATTTTTATTTTAAATACATTTTAGTAGAAATTTTATATATTTCTAATCAAGATTATTAAATTGATTTGCTTTTTTCAATCTAAACAGTTTTCAAATAAAGGGTTTTATACATGAGCTAGCTGTGGCCCGTAATTAGTTTTACTACAATAAAGATAAAATCTTTCTCTCTTTTCTGTTCTTTTTTAGAATTTCGAAAAATCCCTTCTAACGTCACTCTCCACTCTCCGCGGGACCACTAAAATTTTGTTCGTTTGTCAGTCAAAATATGTTGCAATAGTCACACCATAAAGATTACGTACAGTTTTGTTATAGCATTATCGCCCTTAGTATTTCTTATTAAAATGTACTAATCAATAAAATATCATTAAAACCTTGAATTAATATTAATACATTTTTTAATATTGATACAGTAGTCACGGAATTAATATACATATTACAATAAAAAAAATATGAGGGAAGAGCGAGGAAAATGGAACTAATTGATCAAACTCAAAACAATCGAGTAGACGCTGTGCCGTTGTTCTGCGGCCGTCCCAACCCTATCTATTTATAATAATATTACTTTTATAAAGTATGTGAAAAGCGCACAGACTCTCTAACTCGGTTTAGTAACGACCTGAAAGAGATGGCGAGAAGAAGCTGGATGCAAAGTAAACGAATGAATGGCGAATATTCGGGAAGACCTTTGTCCAGCAATGGATCCTAAGCGGATGTTAGATGCATGGATACTTACACTTAAGATCAACCCACGGCCTTTAAATCTTGGGGAAGTTCAAGATTTGTAAAAAATATCGTCAACTTTCAATTTTAATATATAAGATTTTAATAAAAAAATGTAGAATATATGTTATTAAAATACATAGTAAATTCCGCTTACAAGCGAAAGCTATTAAAGTACACATAAGCAAATGTATTGTATGAAAGGTCTAGCTTGCAAGGGTCATAATAAATTTACGGTTATTGTAAAATTTAATGATTGATGCAAATAAAATGTTCGTTCTTGAGGTTCTTGTTAAATAGATAATATTTTACGTCGTAAGTTGAATGTTTACTTATTAGCGTTGTTAATAGCTTTTTGGGATCTCACGTACCGACCTCTCTATTATTATTTATTTTATCCGAAACGCTACTTGGCATTTGTTCTTTAAATATGCCGTTACAATTTTCGAAATAACCTATAAATATTGATGAAACAAACGCGGTGTAGAGTTACGTCACTCATCACGCAATGCCTCGAAAAGGCAGAGACCGGGGAGCGGAGTGTCTTGGCATTAGTTTCCCACGGTTCCTGTGGTTTCCTCTACCCTGCTATGAACGGGATAAAGCGTGTTGTCTTGGCATTAGTTTCCCACGGTTCCTGTGGTTTCCTCTACCCTGCTATGAACGGGATAAAGCGTGAAGCTATAGAATGGAATATTGATAAAAAGACAACAAAACAATTACTAATCATTATTATTACCTATAAACTTTCCTGTAACGGTACAAATGTCTGCAAAGAGTAGTGTTATAATGTTTGAATTATAAAAAGAAGAACTACAAGAATCAAGTATATAGCAGTACTCGCGATTTTTAAATTGTTAAGCCACAGTAAACTTAGATTAAAATATTAAATAAACAATAACATTATCTCTAACCTAACGATTGTTCTTTGTATTAATCTTTGGATAGCGAAAATTTGTAAATATCTCCCTACAGAGATGCTAACAACGCAATAAGTTGTATAAAGCGTGTAATGTAAGAGTTTCGACGTGAAGTGATGAAGAACGCATGGCTTAGTGGTTAAAGCGCTTGTGTGGTTCACAAAAGGCGCGAATTCAAGTTCCGTTGCGTTTAAATTTTTATATTTTTTAACGATTTCTCCATCAAGTTAAGCTAACTTACTGGCAAGATTACGTCAAGGCGCAAAATAAACTTCATTTCCCTATTAGAATAATACTACATTAATCAAACTAAAAAAAAAAAACATTTCAACGTCACAACAAAACGAGACTGATTAAGTGCATTGATAGTGCGAATGCCAAGTCCATCGGTTTTAGTGCCAAACTGTTCGAGCTCCTTTTTCTAGAAACACTTAATTCCAAATAATTTCAGTAGTTTAGAACATTTATTAATAGTTCCAAGCAGATCGAGATTTTACAAATATCTATGGAGATTGTCCTACCTCTCACACAAATTTCTATTGCGTGCGAAACATGATATTTGTTTTCATAGAACAAGTGATACAAGTTAATAAATTATGCACCAACTGGAATCCTAGTCTTCAATATACACCGAAGAAGATGTAAATATTTGAACTTAAACTGCATAAGTTCAGGCAGTTAAAGTTTCGAGTAAAAAATACTTTAACTCCTGCGTATTCCTGTGTCATATAAAATATTAAATAATATCGAACATAATAATAAAATTAAAAGCTTTCCAAACATTTGAGTAACTCTAGAAAAGTTTCCTAGAACTTTTCACGTCAGGAAGTCTTGTGCCTTGAGAAATTGATAAAAAAAACATTAAATGCATATAGTATTAATATATTTTCCTCCAGAATTTTTTTTATAGATAAGTCGCATTAAAATGTGTCTGTATAAGATCTACACGCCGTCAGGCCTACCTACAACGTTACTGTGGGAACATAGTTACTTTATACTATGTAAAACCGGCCATTAATCTAAAAAAAGCGTACAAAATTATATAAATTTATTTTCATTTCTCTCCATATAATTCGCTAGCAATACTCAAAAAATCTTCATACAAAACTGCTCGAATGCAATGTACCGTTCAACAATTATAAACTGTACTGAAGATTTAAAAATCAGGTTTTTGCGCGATCTCTCCCTACGGCAAGTGACTACGCTTCATTGTTCACACACCGCTTTTAGGTAAGGCGGGCTGGGAGCGACCGGTCCCGTTGTTTTAACGTTTAGTACATTGATGTAATAATATATAATATATTATTGTAGATTATAAAATAACTGGTTTTTTTAGATAGCAAAAGGTTTTTCAATATTACTTTTAACAACTATAAAATACAGTTTAAGCTATTTTACAAGTCTTCTCTCTTAATAAGGACTATGTATTAGTAAACGATCGTGATAACAAATATTTCCACTCGCAAGCCATCTCATTTTCTATCTTAAAAAAAATTGATAAATATCTAATAACAATTAATTAGGTAAATATAAGATAGTCTATAAGATCAACTTAGCGACAATATCAATAACCACTAACAATGCAAATTTGTGGAAACGCAACAAGTGGCGTATTTTGGCATAGTCGACGCTATATATAGGTGAGGTGAGCGAAGGTGTATGTAAATGATAAATTCGGAGGCCCGGCGGCGTGCAGGGAGGCGTGAATACTGAATTACAAATCAACTATTATAACCGTCTGTCACTTGTGCCATATCGTATCGTATTCGAAACTACCAACCCCTTCTTATCTTGGACAAGATCTATTCTATTATGTGTAGGAATTCGTGAGGGGTGCAATTTATATGGGTATGGTAACACATGACGTGTTACTGCAGTAGCAACGGAATTATGACCAACTTAGGAACTTTTGAAGTTTAGTGAAAGTTAGCTATTAAAGATTAATCTTTAAATCAATAAAAAAAATTATAATATCTATAAATATAAATTGTGAATATTACAATAATCCTTACTTATAAAATTACTATCTGCTCTGCGACTTTGCTTCGAACTATAGTATTGTTTATTTAATAATAAAGTCAATTGCATTCGTTTATCATATAATGTCGCCCATGTGTTATTCTGATGCTATATTATTGCATTTTTTCAATTCGTACAGTAGTTTTCTCGTACTTGACTAGGTATTTGGACTCATACATACTGCACTTACATTCGACGTTCGGCTTTACACACGTGGTCAAATGAAATTACCTTAGTTTTAGCCTTTCCTAAAGTATTAAAATATGAACAATGGATATTTTCGCATTTACGAGGATCATGCTCAAAAAATCATACTACAGCTTTATGGTTAAATTATAGAATAAAGTATTTTATTTGTGGAGTCGACTTACTAAAAAGGGTTTGAATATAATTCGTAATTTAACAATGTTCAAAACGAAAGGCGAATATTAATATAGATTAAATATTAATCTTAATCTTCTAAGACTGAAAACTGGGATAAATGTTCCGCGACAGCATACTAAGTCTAAATCCACGTTAATTATAAATACATAATGTGATAATAACTCTTCGGGGCAATTGAAGTCGTAGAAGTTATAATATTAGAACAATATTGTAAAAAAATCTCACACGCAGAGAATCTTTATTGATTTAAAATGTTAAATATTAACACGTATCAAGAATCCTATTACTAAGGAGTAAAGACGAAAGAGTATGAAATTTCTTATCGTTTCAACGCAAAAGGAAAATGGCTGACTATCAACTGTTTATACTTGTAGCAATTAACACTTTTCTAAGTAATCACCTTAGATTGTTTCATAATGCGTAACGCGCTTTGGAAAAATATATGAATGAACTAGCTATCGCTCGTGACTTTGCCTCTTCATGGACTTTTAATTGTTTCCGTACATAGAACAACAAAATAAGCGTTTCGTAAGTTTTATTTCGAGACAAATAAAGCGCTATTATAAATGTAATTAAAATTAAAATTTAATTTTATTAATTTTACCCCTAATTATGTAATGCTCGTTGTATTTTTGTCATTTAAAGTATAATATTTCAATCTTAGGCAGAAAATGAAGAATGATGTATTAGCAATTGTGTCTCTATATATCTATAGAATTTGAAAGATGTGTTTGCGTGTAAAATAGTAACTTGTATACTAGTTAATAAATCGCAACAGTTTTCCTATTAGGTCATATACGTAGATTATTACTTTTTAAGATCTAATAGGAAAATTGTGTTCATAAAACTACTAATGGAGCATATATACAATATGCAAAATAAATATTAATCGATTTAAGTTTTGCGTCATAATCGTGTAATATCATATATATGTACATGTCACTTATGTGTATGACGATAAGGTGTCATAATATTTCGATGACACCTCGTCGTCATAAGACCTTGTTTACCTCGCATGTTCGTTCCAGGTTCACATCCAATTCGAAGCAATTATAAAGCAAGACATTCCTCAAAGAACCGTTAGTTATACGGTAAAAAATTAATGAACACTAAATTAGATAATAAAAGTTAAATATATTATATATTAAATATATATTTCAATAATCATCTGTTTGAAAAAGGACGAAACTTGCAGGATTTAATCAGCAGAAAGCAGTGCTAAACTCAGCTAAGTCTTTTGTATCTTAAGTAGAATATGGGAAATGTTTGAAGATAGAAAATTAAATAAATTTAAAGAGTATCATTGCATCAGTAATAGTGACAATCTAAAATAATAAAACCGTAACTTGATAGTTCTTGCTGGCATCTCGCATCACGGCTAAACAATGTTAAATGACGTTTGCAGCTCGTAGTATTAATGTGACGAAAACGTGTGTATTACATACGTAGGCGAATTTAGGATGACATAGTTAGATTTTTTTGCTATTCCCAATATACGTGACGCATTGTGTATTGCAAAATACACACGATTTTACTTAAGTAGTACTTTTTATAACTGTTTGTTCAAAAGTGAAAGATCAAACGTCGATAATAAAGCAATCAATTATAAGTATTTTTACGTAATAAAATTCGCATGCTATCTTCCATTGAAATCTGTGCAATCATGAAAATAAATAAAAAAATACTAGAAATAGAATAAAAAGTGAGCTATAATGTACCTAGTATTAAGCACGTTGGCTATGAAGAGGTCAATGAACCACGAAAAAAAGGGGCCATTGCTCCCAAAACACAAGTACCCTATGAAAATTAGCTTCATATGAATATTGCATAAATTATTATAATATACATTGTCAATTCAAAGTTCTGTAAACTTACCATCAACCCTGAAAGCAGCATGAAACAACAAAATCCTATTACAAAAGTTATCTATCTATTCTTACAAAACTATTTAAATAACTTAAATGACACTTTATGTTTGCTGATACACTGACCTAGTTAGTGGGTCAGAAAAAATGCAAAGCAATGATTGTTCTTTTAATAACTACTTATTATATATAATTATTATATACTGAACAAAAATGTAAGCTTATTAATTACCTAATAAGTAATTTAAGTAAAAATACTTACCTCATTTAACCAATCTAAGAGAATAGCCCTCATTCTAGGTTGTAAATTTGGATGATTGTCAAACATATTAGGATTTTTCTTCATGCTAGACCTGGCATCACATTCACACATTGTCCTCCACACATCCACAGGGTCCGCCCAGGACAAGCCTGGCAGAGGACACTTCCTCTTAGGTGGAGTCGGATAATGTGGTTTACTTGTACTGAAAAGTAATCTTAAATATCAGAAATATAAAATTGTCTTAGCTATAATAAGTATTTAAGATGCTGCACTCACCTAGGCCTCTTATTGGAATGAGGAGTACATTCTCCTCTAGCAACATTTTCTAAAGGACTCAGTACACAATTTGGCAGTTCAGGTATACTCGGTGGGCTTAAGAAACTATCAGCATTATAATCTATGTCTGTAAATACACTCCTCGGTTGGTCAATGCCCTCATCATCACTAGAACATGATGAAGATTCCACTATGACATTGTGGGACTGGTCAATCGATTCCTCCTCAACTTTAGCTGCTATTTTCAGTGGGGGCATATTCTCAACCTATAAAGTTTTGTTTATTACACACTGATGATAAAACAAACCTTATCATTATTATCAAACATGAAATACCTCATCATCAGTAGAATTTCTCTTCCTTTTCAAATTGGCACGCTTCTCATTAATGTCACAGGAAGAACTGTAAGGTAATTTAATTGTTATAATACAATTAAGCAAGGTCAGTGTATGGTACTGTATGATCAGCTGTACATACCCTGCTTGCGCCATATTGAGAGTTACAGACCAGCTGGCACAGCCTCTGCTGTCTAAAACATTATAAGGAGTTAGTATAGATATGCATATTAACGATAATGTAGAGAAAATGTAGAAATAATCATCCAAAATTACCGCATGTCATGTTCAAACCGCAAATAGGGTTATGTCAATTGACAACCGTGTTAATAAGAGGTAATTCCGAAAATTAAAAGCATAAAATAGCTCTACAGGCACCGATAATAGCTATTATGAACAAAAATGTTTCATATCCCACGTATTACTACAGTATTTGGACCATCAAATATGCAGCGTGCCCCCTGCTGGTTGGCGGGAGAAATTTTTTCAAGAGATATTTACGAATAGTTATCGAAGCGAAATCGCAGTTAAAATTTATTTTTCTTTTAGTTGAATACGTGGTTGATCATATAAATTCATAAAAATGTGTAAAATAATGAATCAGCTGCTGTAAAAAATGCCACGAATCCGTCACAATCGCGCGCGAAATCCTCCCGTCAGCGCCATTAGACACGTCGCTAGCTTGGGTTTCTCGGCCCTACCACTTTTGGATATTGTTAAAAATAGCACATTCTTAATATAATATGATAATTTTAAAACATATTAAGAATAAATCACCTAATATAACGTTTAAAAGCTATATAAAATACAAAACCGTTGAAAGCATAATTGGCTTAGCTTATCGCCTACCTAACGTTTATAACCTAATTATAGACTAAGGCATATGAAAAATATAATTTTAGCTTTTTATACAGTGAAGATCAAACGTTGAAGAAGTCAAATACGAAATGCAAACATACCTGATCATTCACAAATGAATCCAAATTCTATGAACAAAATATCCTCTAACACCACATATGTGGTCGAATTTTGAAACACAATTACACTATTAAGAAGTAACTTATTTTAACACAAATTCAAGTTCAACACTAAGTAGACACTAAATAGTTATGCTTAAACCAAAATTATAATTTTACATTCTCTTTTTGGGCTTTCCACGGCTCAATAACGCCCGGCTTTCCGCGCGAAAATGTCGCGGTAAAACAGCGGTGCCCCGCTACTCGACATATAGCTGACTTCACGTTTGTTTCTTCTGAAAATATATGTCAAATTTAACGACATTTCGTTGTACAAAAAAAATTATAGCATTATGTAAATTCATTATTTTAATATATTAAATTATAAAACAATAAATATTTTTGTTAGTACATCTGAATTAAATTATAAAGTCTTTATTATTTTCTTTGTAAATTTTTAAATAAGCAAATATGTTTTTGAATAATATTGAATGTTTTTAAAACATGCTTGTTTCGAACAACAGCTAATAAACATTTTTTGCTTTATTTTGTGTTCAAATATTAAAAAATATACATGCTAAAGTACATTGAATTTTTTTTTTTATATTTCATAGGAATAAAATGTTAAACGGAACATTCTGAGTACTTGCAGCTCATTGGTTAATTTGTATCACTGCAGCAACAATATTGTAACTAAATGTTGGTATTATTGTTTTAGCTAACTTCACTTTGTAGTACAGCTGGGCGCCAGCTGATACGATTCCATTGTAGAAGTCAATATCCCACTAATCATTTTCTTACATTAAATATTACAATATTTACTCATTTGATTTTTGTATTTTTCGACGTTAGTGCCCTTACTATATAAAAGTTCTAATATGACAGCACAGAACATTGCTGTAAAGCTTTGTGGAGTGTTGCAATCCAATGGTGAAGAAGGTATAGCGTCGTTTAGATAGTGTTTAGTAATTTTCAATGTTTATTTATCAATTATGATATAGTAAAATTTTTTGTATCTTACTTAGAAGTCACAGCGCGAGAATGGCGCTTAGTTGGTCAAGAGCAAGACGGGTCACAGATACTGACGTGGATTTCCGGTAAAGAGAAAGAAGTAATGAATATAGGAGTGTATGTAAACAAGTCGAAAACCTTATCAACGTTATATACATTTGAGGAAAAGCTCAATATAATTCAAGCTTCAGTTAACTCTACCCATAGTTTACTAGTATATGTAGTAAAAGATATAGCACCAAGTGATATCAATGATGACAGTAAGAAAGAAGCTTCATATTATCCATACCTGGTGTCTTTACTACCTGACAAAGTAGGTGTTCCAGAAGCAGTTGAAGAATCATCCACTAAACAGATAATGCTTCAATTTGTTTATGGAAAAAGTAACAAGTACAGTCCTGGTATAAGGAACGACAGATTTTTGCTTTTTAAACATTTAGAATGTAAGTAACATTGTTTTCTATTTATTTCTTACTTAAGTAATGGTTGTTTTGTCTTTTAAGCATGACTAATTACAGTTCATACATTAATTTGAACCAATTAGGAAGTAGACTTATTCATTACACTAAATATGTTATTACAGTTGTTCATAATTATAATTATAAGGTAAAGCACTTGTAAAGTGCCAAATGTATTTCTAGTATAATGTTTGTTAATCTTTGTTACAAATTGTGTTTTAAATGTAATCATTATAATAACCTTCATTTTTATTAAGTCTTGACAAAATTTGTATATAAACACATAAACATTTTCTTTCTAATGAAGTGAAAATTAAAAATTATTCCAGGTATCAAAATATACAGATCGCCTCTGTTTTTAAATGAATGTGACGATGGCTCTGAGAAATGGGGTTTTGATGGCATTTACCCTGAGCCAGAAACTATAGTGAATGTCTTCTCATGGGCTCAGTGGGATTGTGTTAATCAAGTAAGTGCCTTTGTAGGAAATAATATTTATTTTATATTATATTAAATAATCCTTTTTTTTCCAGATATATTCTGTTTAATGGTTATTATTTATACAGTGATAAAATACTGTTTTATTTTCTTTTACTTATTTAAATATATTTTTGTTTTAAACATTTTCCCTAATAAAAATTTAATTCCTCAACAACAAAATTTTATTAATATTTTTAATGTATATAATCTTATACATGTTATTAGCAATTCTAAGAGTTGCCATGAAGGAAATAGAGATATGGTCCTCACAAATAGATTTTCTCTTATATTGTAAGCTCCCAGGCATAGGCCATTTTAAGATATTTTACGTTTCAATTTTTTAAAGAAACAGTTCATCCTTACATTTGCAAATTATTTTCCTCCAGGTTCTCTTCTACATTCACTATCGTGCCCCGTCACAGAGCTTCGCTGAAGAGGAAGAGGTGAAATCTCCATCAGAACTTACACCTACTCTGTCAGCTTTACAATTTCATGCAGACTTACCACATGAAACTGTTGTAAGTATACAATATTCTTGTATTAATATTTTATACTGTAAAGGTGTAAATACTGTAGCTGATTAGTTATAATATGTCAGCATAGAGCTATATAATGTAATTTTCATTCTGGAATCACAGACTATTTTAAGTAATAGACTTTTTGTATATTAATTGAAAGAGATGGGCAATTGGGTAATATATATTTTTACTAGAACTTTTTTTAAATATAACTATCACTTAGGCTAACATATCTTTTTGTATGAATTATTCTTTTTTGTTATAACTTGGTGATTGTGCGTTTGATTTTTTTATTTATTTGTCCTAAATGAGGACAGAAGTTCATGGTATCAACTTCTTACAATCTATTATATACTACATATTTTTTGATCTTAAACATAATAATTACAATTGTAAAATATTACCCGTCGTGGCGCAGAGGTGTAGCGCCTGCCAATAAACGCGACGGTTTGTGGGCTCGATTCCCACTCGGGGAAGATGGATTTTTCTATTTCCATTTTCTTCGCTCTGGAAACTAGGCAAAGTGCGGCGTTGAGTTTCGCCACTCAACACGCAATGCCTCGAAAAACATCGGAAAGCGGGGACGGAGAAAGCAGGAACTAGGGCAACGGAGAGTCTTAACACTAGGCTCATATGGTTCCTGCAGTTCTCTCTGCCTACCCTGCCATGTGCGGGATAAAGAGTGAAACTAAAAAAAAAATATTATGGAAACATTACATTTTTATAGGTTGATATAAACAAGTATTAAGTTAGCTTTCACACAAAAATCCCTACATTTCATACGGGCCTCACATTGTTTATTCCCACGGGACATTGAATATATTTGTGTATTTACTCTACCAAAACCATATCATGTCATTCACATGGCGTAGCGATATTGAGACGAATGATAGGCCATTAAATTTAAAATTCATTTGCGTCTTCCATTTTTACAACATATTTTTTTGCCTTGTTGTGTCGTCTATGGTCTATTTGAAAATTGCTTGGAATATTAAATTGAGAGAGTATTTCAATGTATAGAAGGGCGTGAATTTGGGCCAGTTAAGTAAGTAAGTTTTTTAGGGTAGGTGGTCACTACCTAGCGTTAAGACACTTCGTTCCCCGCTTTCCGTTTACGTATTTTAAAGGATTGGGTGGCGGAATTCAACGCCGCTTTCCTCAGTTGCCAGAGCGAAAAAATGAAAAGATAACATTCCTCTTCTCCGAGTGAGAATTGTAGCCATAGACCGTAGCCAAAAAAAATGTATTATAAATATTAATAATGTGTAGTTTTTATGCAGGCAAAAATCCTTACAATGGATATGTAATGATCGTGTAGCAAGAACTAATTTTTAGTCTTCGTAGACCGTGTACGTATAACACTTGGGCTCTCGACTTAAAAAAAATGTAAATTGAACTTCAAACTTATGGGCATAAGAAAAATAATTTACTGGATTTAAAGTTCTAAAACACATTATATTTTTAAATAAATACAATAATAACATTCTTGCATGCCAATCCTATTATAGTTAATTCTCTATTGATTTCTATATTATTTAGATATTTCTTAATAATGTAAGTAAGTAAAATTGAGGTAAATTTCAATAAAGGTGCCACTTCTTATAAACAAGGGCCGGATATTAAATCAAGTGGTTGACTTTATATACAATGGGTGTACTAGTCTAACTCGAAGACATATCAGTTATGTAAATTTGATATATTTTTATTTGTCAAGGAGCGCCATTATGACCGAATGTGGCCAGAACTAAAAAATGACTAAATAAGTAATAAAAAATATATAATATTTTGCAGGCTTAAAAAAAAACATAAATTGGCATTATGTGGAATAACGGCCTGTTGTTTTCTCAATTCGTTTAATATATAAATAAAAAAAAACTTTATAAAAAAACGGTTACGGTTATAGTCATAAATATTGGAATACCCTAAAACTATAGAAAAAAATCGTCTTCTAAAACAAATTTGACTGGCTAATGTATGGTTCGCGACGATTCCGACAGATCATTAATAAGCCCATCGCATTTACAATGTGTTCACCTGCGATTCCCATTGACCCCGCCATAATGCATTATTTATTACTATATTTGTATAAACGATCATATGATTTCACGTTGCATTATATATTTATATATGACTACTGTGTAAAGTATGTTACGAAAATATATAATACGTACATAACGTATAGTAAATTTAAAAAATCCTTTTTTTTTTCGGCGTTCAGTTCCGCCACTTAACATGCAATGCCTCGAAAAAGGCGGAAAGCAGAGATGGAGCAGGGACTTAGCAACGGAGTATCTTAACACTAGGTTTCCATGGTTCCTGCAGTTCCCTCTGCCTACCCTGCCACGTGCGGGATAAAGCGCGAATATTTAAAAACATAACGAAAATTGAAAAAAAAATTAAAAAAAAATGCTTTATGGAAGAAGTAAATTTAAAAAAAAATATTTTTTAATGTTTACACTTTGAAGATAAACATATACGTAAGTGAAACAAAATAAGTATAAAAACATACATAGTGACTTTTTGTAGGTTTTTTTTTTTTAAACAATTTTTCCTAGTAGTGTATTCTTTGAACTAAGCGCCATTCAGTTCATTAACATAATAAATTTTAAACTTTTTGTAACAAATAAAACAGAGATAATGAGAAATTTTCTCATTCTTCCTTTAACTGGATTTTTTAATATATTACTCATATTTAGTTTAGTGACTTGAACAATAACTTGCCAAAGTTGATAAATAAAATATATGAAGTGCACTAAATAAATCTTATGCATCAGTATCTTAAAGAACACATCATAAAATCTCTTTATTTCTCTTTTAATATATAGGAAATTATTGAAACATATGTAGAGGCATAGACTATATAATTGCGTCAACTAGAAATTACGTATAAGAAGATTTATCTCTTTTATTAGTGATTTCAAGTAAATTCAGCCTTCGTCGATGAAAGGCTTCAGAACCTTTCACGGTTGCCCTGACACGTATTACTCTTGACTAACCTTAAACTAGCGCATTGCTTAAGCTTATTACGTAATGATTTCAATTGGCCTATGATTTAACATTCACAAGTACTATTCATGTTATATTGTATTTAATGTAATTTAATTTAATATAAAATGAAAACATGCCGTTTTGTCCGTGTTCTAGCATAGGTTAAACTAAAGGCTTTAAGGTAAAATCTGATTGATATTAGAATCTATTTTTTGTTTCTAATATATTTTATTACGAACGCAACGCTAATACAAAACGTATTACCGTTATATTGCAGCGTAGGCAGAGGGAACTGCAGGAACCATATGAACCTAGGATTAAGACACTAAGTTGCTTAGTTCCTGCTTTCTCCGTCCTCGTTTTCCGCCTTTTCGAGGCAATACGTGTTGAGTGGCGGAACTCAACACCGCGCTTTGCCTAGTTTCCAGAGCGAAGAAAATGGAAATAGAAAAATCCATTTTCCCCGAGTGGGAATTGAACCTTCAAACTGTCGCGTTTACAAGCAGACGCGTACGCCTCTGCGCCACGACGGTCCTCCATCTCTTTTATAAATTTTCATTTTTAATTTGGTAATTAGGCAAGTGCAGTTGAGTTGGCCACTCAACACGTAATGCTTCGAAAGGTGAAAAGCGTAGAACGGAACCTCAACACTAGGATCCTACGCCTACTGTGGCTCTGCCTACACTGAAAAGCACAGGATAAAGCGTGAAGCTAAAAAAAAGTTTTATTCGACAGCTAAACATTCCTCTCAGTTTGCCCCACATACCGGGAGCGCACGGCGCCGCCGCCGCCTGCGGGTCCTACGAGGACGATCCCATACCACTGCGTGTGCACGACTGTAGCCTCGATCTGTACATAGTGTGCGACCAGCGAGGCATGCTCTGTGTCTGTCATCATTATCTTTATAAGGTAAAGCATTGGATATATTTTATTTTGGAATCTTACATTCGTATATTTGTGTTTTAAAAATACACTGTAGCTGTGGTGAAATAGTATGGAGAATTACGGTGTATATATATGAAGCAGTGTTTTAATAAAAATGCGGAACGGAAGCAATATGAATATATTTTATTGAATTTTGTATGGAAAAGAGTTATTGAGAATTATTTTAAATTAACAATTTTTGTAAGTTGCGTTTACTGGAGTGGAGAACTTAATGATGAAGTTGACATTGACATTATTAATTAATATGTAGTTATTAAAGATATTGATTAGCGATATCCACTTGAGTGGCGATACTCGATCATGTGCTTCGCCAGAACGGAGAATGAAAGTAATTTATTGTACGTCTTCAATTGGAAGACGAGATATGAACCAGCGTATGCAGGCTTTAAATATTTTTTGCGAAAATTACATAATATTAATTATATTAAAACAATAGTTTAGCTACTTCAATTTGAGATAATATTTTGCTTTCAGAAAAAATAAATGTCAAAAATAAATAGCGTCCTGGAACAGTCTTTCACTATAAATGTTGTACTCATAGATATAAATAATTTAATTTTCGCACTCTAGTAAGAAAAATGTCGGGTTTAATTTCTACAGATAACACGTAATATCTCGAATTTGGGCAGAATTGGAGGTAGGTATTATGGAAACCAGAAGACGGAATGTTTTGACACTACGTTCTCTCTGCATACTCTCTTTATATATCGGATACAGCTGAAAATAAGAGATATTAAATGATATTATAATATATAACCACTTTCAGCCGTTGGACGACTCAACAAATTCCCTAGTCCTCGATGACGTAGACCTAAAAGATTCGGGCGTGAACTTCGCGTATTCAGTAACATTGCTGCATCACGGGTGTGTAGTGCACAGTGTGGTACCCGACTTGCCCTGGTCACTCGCTAAGTCTCTGCGGCCATCTTATATATTATATAATGGTTAGTATTAAACTACTTAATTACTCACACATCTCCTCTACCTTCCATTTATTCCTTTTCCTTTTTAAGAAAAGAATTTATATGTATTTGTTTTTTAATTTATTTGAATTTATATAAGGCAAAGCGCGGCGTTGAGTTCCGCCACTCAACACGTAATGCCTCGAAAACGGCGGAAAGCGGGGACGGAGAAAGCAGGGACTAAGCAACGGAGTGTCTTAACACTAGGTTCCCACGGTTCCTGCAGTTCCCTCTGCCTACCCTGCCATGTGCGGGATAAAGCGTGAAGCTAAAAAAAAAAAAAAATTATATAGTAAGCACGTAAGTGGCTACATATAAATTCCTTTCTTAGTTAGGATGGACTTCCGCGAAGTAACGCCTGATTCTATTAGATCCTTTTCCTTTGCTTCGTCGATTTCTATAGTATTTTATATATTAATATAATTAACTTTGTTATCAAAACATGATTTTGCCACTATCATTGTACATTTTACACAATACTTGCCCTACTATGACTAAAAAACATTAAACATATGTAAAAACATTATACATTATTTGTGGTAGCGTATTAATTGCGCACACTTAAAAAGGCGAGTTTTGTTGAGAATATAGCCGATGTTCGCACTTAAACGATTTAATTGATTTTTTTCTTTTTCTTAGCTTCACGCTTTATCCCGCATATGGCAGGGTAGGCAGAGAGAACAGCAGGGATCATAGTAACCTAGTGTTAAGACACTCCGTTGCTTAGTCTGTGCTTTCTCCGTCTCCGCTTTCCTCCTTTTTCGAGGCATTGCGTGTTGAGTGGCGGAACTCAACGCCGCGCTTTGCCTAGTTTGCCAGAGCGAAAAAAATGGAAATAGAAAAATCCATTTTCTCCGACTGGGGTTCGAACCCAGAAACCATCGCGTTACAGGCACACGTTGCGCCTCTGCGCCACGACGGTCCTCGATTAATTGATAATTAATTAAATATATTTTATACGTTAGTCAATTTGATTTACTTGAAAATTTGCACGCGCTTTTTGTGAGCCACAAAAATTCTCTCATTTAATAAAAGAAGATTTCTAACTTTACCTATTAAAACCTAATTAGTAATAATTTAACATTATTCCAGATAATCATTTACTAGTGAACATTCCAATGTTGTTCACGCATTTAATCGACATAAGCCCACACCATGAGCCATGTTGCCATATCGTGATTCCCATGGAGCCCAGCGACAGTGGGCCGAGCCTCGCCCCGCTCCTAGGCTGGGGACAGCACAGTATGGTGGACCTAAACACCTTAGACGTTATCACGATGGCCATAAGTGATAACGATTTGACAAACACGTTTAAAAGCTACACGGGCATTGAGAATAAGCTGGCGATAATACATTATTTGATACAACATGAAAATAATACGGATTTGGCGGAAGAGGTAATGTTTTTGTGGTGTGTTTTGAGTTTTAACGATTATTTCAAAATATTAAAAAAAATATATGAATTTGAAATTTCGATCGAGTACCTAATTTGTGAAGTGTAAACATTTTTTTGAGTATGTAAACAATTATCATGAGTATCATATTCAGAATGAAAATGGCTAAACTAAAAAAGGAAATGTAGCTTCCTCTAAGCATGGAAATGGCCAAATAGTGCAATGTGTAGATATCTAAAAGTTAAATCAACGTCGCGTTTTGCCTAGTTTTTATATAAAGTTTTAGTAAAACAAAAAATAAAGAATATTAGAGTTTACATTTCATTAATTATAAAATCCCATATGAAACAAGTTATATCAATCGCAGCTGATAAGCTGGCTGTGCCTGCACCAGCACGACGGGGCGGGCGCGCCGCAGCGCGCCATGCAGGAGTACCTGGTGGGCAGCACGTACGCGGCCACGCGCCGCTCGCTGCCCGCCTCCGCCGCGCCGCTCATGGCCTGGCTGCCTTTTACGCTGCATCTCAAGTTTACCGATGTTAAGGTTGTGTGAGATTAGGTTTTTAAATTTATCCGTCGTTAAATTTTTTTTATGTGCTCACGCTTTATCCCGCACATGGTAGTGTAAGCAGACGGAACTGCACGAATTGTAGGAACCTAGTGTTAAAATACTCCGTTGCTAAGTCTCTGCTTTTCACCTTTTTCAATTCAGTGTTGAGTGACGGAACTCGACATCGCGCTTAGCCTAGATCAATTAGAAAAATCCATCTTCCCCGAGTTGGAATCGAACTCACAAACCGTCGCGTTTACCGATAGACGCGTTTTATTCAATCCCTTATTTTTTTCTTTTCCTTGCGTCGTTTCAACATATATCGTATAGTTCATTATAAGTTTACATATACAGCCATATTTTACACCAAGTATAGGGAAGAAAGTCCTAATGTTAAATATTCTATATTTCTTTCTACAGGCGGGATCGCTAACGCTATGCGTATCGTCGACGCCGCTGTGGCGCGGCGCGGGCGGCGCGGCCGTGGTGCTGGCGCCGCGCCAGCGCGTGTGCCAGTTCGCGGAGGACGCGTGGACGCGGCTGTGGGCGGCGCTCAGCGGGGCCGGCGCGCCGCGCGCACGTCTGCAGCCGCGGCACGTCGGCGAGCGACTGGCGGTCACGCTCAAATGCTACCAGGTATGAGTTGGTTGTTGTCATTGTAGTTGCTTGTTGTTATTGTAGGTGGTTGTTGTTAATTTTCTTGTTATTATATTAGATTATTAAATTTGTAATTTGTGAAGGACCGTCGTGACGTAGAGGTGAAGAGTCTAATGCTTGTTATAATGATTGTAACGTTTGTAAGTTGTGACGTAGAGATGTACCACGATGGTTTGTGGGTTCGATTCTCGTGAGGGAAAGATGAATTTGCCTATTTTTAATTTCGTTGTTTTGGATACTAGGTGAAGCGTGGCGTTGAATTTTTTATTCAATACGCTATGTGTCGGAAAAGGTGGAAAGCACTAAACACTAAGTTTCTATGACTCTTGCTGTTCCCTCTGCATACCCACCCTGCCATGTGCGGGACATTAAAAAAAAGAAAAATATTTCACACAACTGGGGTCCAGTAAAATGTAGAAGACTAAAAGTCGATTTGGATATCGCAGGAGAAATAAAACAAAACTCAGAGATAAAACGAGAAACGAAATCACAGTAATCTTTATAAGACTTAGTTGACATATAAAATACAGTGGTTTGTCAAATTTCCACAAGCAAATCGCCGGACGATAACGAATTGTCGAATCGGTCGCATAGTACAGTATTGTTTAAAAACAATAGCCGAGATTCTTGTCAATAATAATAATAATAATATCATCATCAAACATTAAATTTGTTTAAAATATAATAATAATAGTATCAATAAGGAAATAAGAAGACTAAGCACAAATAATTAAAATAATCACATCACTTACAATATGAGTCAACACGAGTCAAAGTCAAAGTCAAATAATTTTATTCAAAATAAGAAGTAGGTACATGCTTAATTTTTTGAACGTCAAATAATTTAATTTTCCACTGGTTCGCTAAAGCGAACGAGGCATTAGGCCTCAGACCTGAGAAGAACCGAAGAAATCTGTTATTTTTTAATTTGCCAGATATTTGTATGTGTCACATTATGTGGTTCGCGTTACAGCCGGAAGCGCTGTCGCGCTGCAGCACGCCGCTGTCGCCGAGCGCGCCTGCGCCGGTGCCGCGGCGCGCGTCGCTGGGCGCGCTGGCGCACGACGCGCTGCCCTTCGCCGAGCTCGACGTGTGCACCACTAGCCGCCAGGAGCACGTCATTGCCGCGGTTAGCACATCACTAGTTTTGTTTATATGTAGTTTATGTTATTAATGTTATACTTAACCGTTTAGAGAAATTCGACCTGTTAGACGAGAAAAATATTTTTTAAAAAGAAAAAAGGAAATTGTTCGGGATAAAGCGTGAAAAATAATATTTTTTATATTTTAGTTGTCATTGTCAAGTGGTGAATATTGTGAAAGTAATTTGATTTTAGTAAATAAAATTTCCATCACGACTGACATTGGTGAAGATAAAAAATTAAGAAAATATTTAGAGATAGAAATATCCCGTCACAATGAAATTAAAATATTTTAATTATTAAATTTAAACTTTAGACTATTCTTAATTGAAATAGATTTTTTTACAAACACTCTTAAATTGTTACTTGTCTTGCTTCTAGTGAAAATAATTAATAATTTTAGGATACAGGTTTTCTACGAAAAAATAATGTAAATAACTGTCCACAGTTTTCTTCGATCTTGTTGTAGAGCTTGACTTAGCAGAGAATCCGTTTCGCGGCCCTCGGCTTAGCTTTAACGTCGCTACTGACTAGTTGCCTTAGCCGCCAAAGGCAATTCTACGATCGCTTACACTTACAATATGTATGGAGTCAACAATGAGTCACGTGATCTAAGCCAACGAATAGAAAAATAGTAGCCGAATACAAAACGTCAACGAAGTATCGATCGAGTAGAAAGAGAAATCTATTCGTTTCTACAGAGTCAATCGTTAAATAACAGCCATGTTGCTCATTTTGATAAGCGGTTGCGTACGTCAGCGTTAATTCACTCATTTTAGATTTTTGTCTCCCTTTCCGACCTTCGTTTTAAACAGGCCTTGTCCGCTTATATGCAAACGGCGTAAAATGTCACTTCACACCAGTGTAGTGTTAGCACACACTAACATAGGTCTTTGTCAGAGAGCCCAAAATTAATTTCTTACAATGGCACCCGGATGTCCGTGGTACATTTGTAATGTAGATCTCCAATAACTTTTCGAATTTGAATCGCTCAAAGATTTCTACAAAGGCTTAGCCAAGCGCTGCTACGAGCGCGCAGTCTCTACCTCAAATCCCCTGACCGTCCCATACCTTCTTTTACACTGTACCTCCTTTTGAACAGCCATTAATGTTCATTTTTGTTCTGTTGGGACGAGGCACCGTTCTGTTGTGATAGTTTTTATAGTATAGAAACAAAGTGTTTGGTTTTTGGCTAAAGCCTTATATGTAGCCTTAGTCATAGAAGAAATTTCGCTTTAGAGGGATTACAATTTTCACTGTATGATTGTTCCATGACTATTACATGGTTTGATATAATTTTATTACTGATCTTATGAGCACTGATAACTTCAATAGTACGAAAAGCACAGCGTCTACTTGTAAATTAATGCCTGTAGTTTGTGGGTTCAATTCCCATGAGAGGAAGATGGCTTGTCTCATTTTCATCTGCTTCGCACTGGCAACTAGGCAAGCTCGGCGTTGAGCACCGCGTCTTATTACGCAATACCTTGAAAGGCATCGCGTGGGGAACGGAGTGTCTTAACACTAAATTCCATCGGTTCCCGCGGTTCCCTCTGCCTGTCCTGCTATGAGCGGAATTAAGCGTGAAACTAAAAAAAAATTGACTAACCCTAGAACTTAAGGGCGGTGAGCGTACACCTGATGACGGAGAGCAGCGGCACGGCGGGCGCGCTGGAGAGCGGCGTGCACGCGCTGGCCACGCGCTGGGCGGCGGCGCAGCTGGACGCCGCGCGCGCTCTCTGCCGCGCCGTCGTCCGTTCCGTGGCCCCACCGCCTTATCATGTCCGGGGATTTCCCTTCGTGTATGAGATATGAGTTTCGCTTGAGCGGATTCGTTTCTTTTTGCTTGTTTTTTGTTTTTGTTTTTTTTTCATAGGTTGGAAGCCTTTGTTTTTTGGTTCGAGTGGTTATTGTTTTTTTATAATTTTGTTTATGGTACAACGGCTATTCGGTTTAAGTTTGAACTTTGGTTTTGTGATTCGTACATTAAATTTGCAAATATTAAAATGCTTTATAAAAATTGCTATTTTAAAAATTTTTATACGGAATTTTGGTAGCTTCATTTTTTTGTTTATGGTGTGTTATTTTTGGTTGTCATTTTTATCATTTGTGGTTGTTGTGTTGCGGTCATTCAGCACTTCTATGACAAATCACGGTCATTGTTTTTCTTTATTTTTTGTTATCATTTACGTTGTCATATTGTTTGATGTTTTATTTTTACTGAATATTTCGTTTCTTTTAAGATTTACTAGTAACAAAATCTTAATCATAATTACTCACAGGGATGAACTGGAACCAACCCTAGCTCTATACCTGTTCCGCACACTAGAGCAGTACTACGCGGCGACGGACTCCATAGCGTTCCCGCTGCCGCAGGGCTTCAGTTCCTTCTTCACGTATCTCGGCTACAAGGCGTTGCCGTTCCACGCCTTCGTCCAGTACGTGCATAGGAACGTGCTGGAGCTGCAGATCGATGTGCTGAAAGCTATTATTGCGAGTAAGTTTTGTTTTATTTTGTCTGTAATTAATATATATTTAGAAAACACATGTGGTTCAAGTTTACGTTGAAGTAAAACATCGACCGTTTCGAGTATATTCGGTCAGAGATTCTATGTAATTCTGTTAAATATTTTAGAGTACTTATTTACCAATATGTAGATAATGGTGATGTAACGAATGTCATTTTTTTAACATTCGCGAATGCGAATATTCAGTAATGCCCATAAATTTGGCGCTATTTCTTAAAAGATAGCACTTGTCCGTTGCGTGGTTACTTATTATGCTTTTTATTTAGAAAATCTTGTTATATTTATGGTTTACTAGCTGTTGCCGGCGGCTCCGCTCGCGATTTTTAAATGTATTACGCACATTATATTTTTTAGTGGCATGCCCGAGTTAAAGTATGTTAGTAATTCGTTACATTTACCTACACATACTTGATAATAAAAGGTACTTCTTCTCGTTATGATTCTTTAAACAGGTAATCGTCACAAAACGAAGGGCAGAAAAGCGTAGTATTCACGTAAACCGCTTTAATTTTCGTCAATGTAGCTTCATAACTGACGGAGTTTCATAGAAACTTACCCCCCTTTTTCACTCCCATTAAGGCAGAATTACCAAAATCCCTTATTGCGTCATTCTTTCATTCCTATCGAACTAAATAGCCAAATATAAATTTTAATCGAATTAACTTTAAAACTGACGGAGTTTCATACAAACTTACCTTATACTTACCTTATACCTACCTTAACCTTTACCCCTTACCCATTTGACCCCCTTAAAGAGCTAATTTAAAAAAAAAGGATAGTCTATGTGCTAGCGAGGGCTAATAACAAAACAATTTCATCAAAATCCGTCCAGTGACAATAAACAAACTTTTTTTCGAATTCTTACTCTTTTCTCATTTCTTAATCACTCGTATATAAGTATTTGTTTTGTAAACACATTTAATGTACAGACACGATTTTTTTACTGTTTTAATTTATATAGATACAGATGCAGATAAACTGTAAGAGAATAGAGTATTTGTTTGATTATTATTTTATTTTTGTTTATGTACATGATTATATAACATTGAAAACCTAAGTACTAACTGATGAAATTTTTTTAGAAGAGAACGAATTTGTTTTTGTTTGTTTATAGTGCAACAAAGAAATTGTATCGTGAAATATAATGAAGACTGATAATGTGATTGCGTTTTTTATACAAAAAATAATATATTTTTTGTATAATAAACACAAAAAGTAAACTGATTTCGATTTTACTACCGTATTATCGGCGTCAAATATTTATTTTTCTGACATTCAATATTCGCAAAATATTCGCAGAAATCTTTGCGTTCGTTGCATCACTAGTAGATATACAAAACGGTTGACATATGTTTATTGCTTTTAAAGTCTTAAGAAAGTTTATTGATTATCTAATCTAATTACCCTACTATTACAATTGATTTCTAAGTACATAAAAATTAAAAAAAATTATAAAACAAGATTATAAAAGACATTTAAAAAATAAAAATATATATTTTTCTTTTTTTTTTAACTGAATGTACTCTTTTTGTCTGTCGTATCGCGTATACAGGCAAAGACGACTCCCGCACAGTAGTAGACAACAAGCTGCGGCTCATCCAGCTAGTGGGCGAGGGGCGTGGGCGGCGCGCGCTTGCCGCGTGGCCGCACCGCGCCGCGCTGTTACTGCGCGCACGCGACCACGCCGCCGCGCTGCTCAGCGGGGGCGCGCCGCCCGCCCGAGACCGCGCGCCGCACCGCCCCGTGCACGACACTGGTACGTTGCGTGGCCACACTCTAACATCACCAGTATATTTATTTTGAATTTTTTCGCGCTTTTAATGGCCTCATAAATGGTGTTTCCCGTGGGCCAATCAATCAATAATACTACTGGCAAGAATATGTTGAACCTCGGTTAGTAGTCAACTCTTTTCGAGTCACGTGACAGGTCATCGATCTAAAAATAAATAGCTTCAGGCTTTTCCATACACTAAACTAGATAGAGACTTTACTCTACCCTTATGTGTTAGAAACATATTAACTGTGTGTCCCTTTTTTTGTATTTATTGACCTGTAAACGCGACGGTTTGTGGGTTCGATTCCCATGGAAGGAGGATGGATTATTTCATTTTACATTTTCTTCACTCTGGCAACTAAGTAAGCGGCGTTGGGTTCCGCCATTTAACACGCAATGCCTCGAAAGGCGGTGCCCAGTGAACGGAGTGTCTCATCACTAGCTTCCCACAGTTCCTGCGGTTCCCTCTACCTACCCTGCTATGAGCGGGATAAAGCGTGTAGCTACAGAAAAAAAAAATAATATACTTTCTTATCTCAGGCATAGCAGCTCTACCATCCGGTGAGCGTTTATCGCCATTGGACACTTTCTTAGATCTTTTGACAGCAAAAGCAAGTTTGAACGAGTTGGACTTCAATCTCATCATAGAGGCGACTCTGGCGTCGGTACAACAAGATACTATTGCATAATTTTGCAATGCGTTTTATATTTACGATATACTATATTTTTATTATTTTGAATAATTTTAAATGAAAATTGTTTACATATATAATCGTATATATCATGCTCTTAACAGTACTAAGTAAAAGTATTCGATTTCAAAAAAATGTACTAAAAAACTTATCTGGGATTCGTTCTTTATGGATTTATATTACGTTATTTTTTTATTCTTTATTAATCATTTCTATTACATATTTAAAACAGAAATGCTTAATTCATAAACGTTTAACATCTACACTGTTGATTTAAAAATCGCGGGTTCGGTTTTTGATAAGCGATTTGTTGAAACAATTTAAATATTATTTAGACTAAAATTATGTACTGAATTTTATAATTATTCTATAGTAAATGCTTCTCATAAATGTATGTTTATTATCTTAGTAAGTGGCCAAGAGTGTAATTTTGTAATTTTTTAAGATTGCAGGCCTCATATATACAAAATGGAAAATTAATCATATTTAAAAGATAATGCCTTGAAGCTTACAGCATGAAATAAAATCTATTTATAGTGGAATTGGTTGTTTTTTACTATTTGTTAAGATTCACAAATGGTAAACCTACGGTAATTGCATTGTATGTTGGCCACTATGAAGTAAATTGGTTAAATATACACAAAGAGAATAACCAAAGACCTTCTAATTAATTTTAAATAGTATTTTCTTAATTAAAGCACAAAATATAATTTATTTCAAGCTTAACACTTTTTAACTTAAAGTAGAAAATCATCACATAGATGTCTGTAGTATAATATAGGTATGTATTATTTCAGATATAAGTCATAGCTGAAACTCTTAGATGAATTAAACTTTCAAAAATAATAAAATAATAATAAATGTCATTTTAAATTAGCAATTAAGTAGATGATACTCAATTTACAACAAGTTTTCAAATTGTATCTAAGTTTTAATTCGAACCTTAGTTCAAACTTATACCATAATCAAGAATTGGAAGCCTGGACCGTGAACTAGAGGTGTAGGTAAATCCGCTATATTAAATTTTTTTGTTTTATTAGGAATGAATTATTTTTTGTAACTTTATTTAATATTAAATAATAAATAAGCCTAACCAAAATATAAGTGTTATAATATTTTTATGTGCAATATCTTTTTTTATGAGTGCAATATTTGTGTAATGTGAGATTAAATGAAACATTCCATTATATGCAGAGCTTTGTTTTTATTAAATCCTTTTCAGTGGAAACTCTTTAGATATAGCCACATAATGTTTTAAACATTAAATAAAATGAATTATTTTCTTTAAAATGAAACTGAACTCAAGAATTTGCCATTTTTCCTGGCAAATGTTATATTTTTTCTAAGCACGAATAAGAAGTCTAAGTAAAATCAAACTGAAATAAATTTAAAGAACTTTATTTCTAGATGAAGTAACTAATAATATTTACATACTTTAGTTATAAAATGGATTATAAGTAACCCAATGAGCTCTTTTTTGCTCTTTATCACTTTTATGTGATGTAAACAATGATTTGAACACTTCACTAGTTTGAGGGTCTTTGGCCACACTGTAAGTCAGTCTTAGTTTTCTTATATGAAGGGTCTTGCTCTAATTTTGTTGGAAAAGCCCTTTTTGTTGATCCAAAATGCCCTCTAGCTTGCTTATTTGGATTAAATTTTGGCAATGATAAAGGTATTGTGTCAATTTCTTTCTTCACACTACTTCCTTCCTGAGGGTCAACTTCTTTTTTAACTTCACTCAAAGTTGACGGAACTTCGGTAGATGTTGATGGAGTTTCACTTGAAGTTGCAGTTTCTATTTTAACATCTGATTTGTTAGCTTTAGGTTTCTTTGTTTTTCTGTTTGAAACTCGCACAGCCATTTTCTCTTTAAGTTTTTCTATATCCTCTTCATTTCCATTGAGTACTACAACATCATTGTCAGTGAAAGGTTGTTGGCACTGAAATATAAATTATAGTCTTATATTAACTAAGCTGATTAAAAATTAAATTTTGGTTATTTTTGTGAAGTAAGTATTAATTCACACTAAGCATAGATACTTTAAATGAATTTTGTGTATTTATTTCTATGAGTAGGGTAGGTTGCAAATATAATATATAACAATAATATCTGATACTGATACAAACTTAAAGCTTGATGAGAATACACTATTTACATTTGCATTAAAAATCAGTCTAGTAAATATTTAACTCAAATTAAATTTTAACTCTAATAATGCTTTGCAAATAATGCTGAAACAGGAGTGATTACTCTTCCCTCATTAGATCAGATCAGAGTCACATATAAGTTATCAAAGTTTTTATTTTTTTAATTTAGATCATTTTTAAAGAAACTGCATCTAAGTAGCAAAAAATGTAGTTGAGTACAAATGTTTACATAATAGTTTTGAAGTAACTACAGAACTGCATATTTGAAAAATTTACATTTTATACATTATGCATTTTGACATTTCTTAATTCATAGTTAATAGAGTTACATTAAAGTGGAACAAAAGTAATTTAAGAATGCCAAAATGCTATTTAAACATTTCTAAATAAATATTTAAGTGTAACAAGATTAGAATTAAAAAAAACTGGTTCCAGTGTGCACTCAAAAAAAAAAACAGTAATACTTACCATATGACACAGATTTTGTTTGACTTCTTTGAGCGCTCTCTCTGCCAGAACACATCCACAACTCCACAGGAATATAAAACGAAATTTGCCAGTCATTTCCAATCCACTGATGGGACAAATGTATGGGGCACTGCCATCTCCTACTGCACCATCAATCTGTTCAGTTTTAGTGTAGGCTGAGTTTTTAACTAGTTTCAAATCTTTAATGTCCTGAAAAATATGGTATATATATTTTATACATATATTTTAAAAAATATAGATAGCAAATTTAAATTGTCTTTACATTTTTAATTTATAATATGTCATTATTCGGTAAAAATAATGAGATACCTTCATGTTCTTGATGTGATTGATAGATTCTGGTTTCCTCTCCTTATCAAGCAGAGATTCTAGTATAGAGCTTTTGCTATAAAGCCGTCCTAAGCCACACGCTACTATGGGTTCTTGCAATGGTTGTTGTGATAACGCGCAGTTCCGCCATTTGAAGGACCGTTCAGCATCTTTGTCTTTCTATTGAATAAAATAAAAATTATCATTGTTTTGTAGTGTATTTCACATAAGTAAATAACTAAACCTAGTTAAATTTACCTGTTCAGGTTTCTTTTTCAATCTGACAAGTTCGTCTCGTCTAGGTATAGTGCCACCATCACAACCCATAGTGAATTATATATAATGAGTCACACAAAAAGGATATTGCAAGAAAACTATTTGGATACGTTTATAATCAGCACTAATAAATGAAATATATGTTTTTAAAATACGATAGCCTTAATAAATAAGAATTAGCTTTCAATCACAGTGTATATTAACAAATTACTTATGACATATACCACAGATTATTACATTCTCTGCATTTCAAATTTTGTCAAAATTGGCCCAGTAATTTTAGACAATCTAATTTATTTCACACAAACAATTCTTTTATCTTTATAGTATTGATATAGATAGATTGATTATTACTATAGCTACAATCTGAAGTAGTGTAAATCATAAGATTTTTAATCGTAGGATTTAAAATATTTTTTTCCCTCGTAATAACTAAAATATGTGTGTACCCATTTCGATTTCACTAATTTTTTTTTCATCTGCTAGCAGCTTTGTTATTCCTATAATTGTCAAAGTCAAACCATGTGACAATTTAAGTCTATTGAACTATTTTGATTCTTTTTAACCAAGTTACGAAATAATCATAGTTAATTGTAAGGCTGTTTATTAAAAACTGATTATTTGAAAATAAAGTGTATTATGCCTGTAGTGGAAATGGAGCGGGTTCCAGAAAACGGTTCCGATGTTGATTCTGCGAACGAAAACGGTACCGATGACATTGTACCTGGAAAAAGTATAATAAAAAAAAAAACTAGAAAAAGAGGAATCATTTATTTATCAACTGTTCCTCCTTATATGAATGTTGCAAAGATAAGGGAAATTTTTAGTGAATTCGGCGATGTTGGAAGGATATACCTACAATCTAGTACCAGTAAGTTTTTTGAGGTTAAATTTTTAGTGTATATTAATAATAATAACATTACTTTACTGTTAATTACATTTGATTACAGAGCCAGGAGAGAAGAGGAAACGAGTACCTAACTTATTTACAGAAGGGTGGGTGGAGTTTGAAAAGAAAAAAATTGCAAAAGCAGTTGCTGCCAATTTAAATAACACAAAAATAGGCACTAGAAAAAAGTCTAGGTACTATGATATGATATGGAATATTAAATATATTCCTAGATTTAAATGGGTACATTTGAGTGAGAGGTTAGCCTATGAAAGAGCAGCCATGAAACAGAGGTTACGGGCTGAAATATCTCAAGCAAAGAAAGAAGCCAACTATCTACAGAGTAATATTGAAAAGAGTAAAAAATTAAAGAAAAAGAAAGCAATTTTAAATGCTACTGATGATGACTAGAATTATGAATTATTAATAAGTAAAGTTGTATACAATAAATTTTTAAAATTATACTTTTATTTATTTCCATGAAAAAGTAATATATTGATTATTACTTTAAATAAAAAAACACAAGTTACAAATACAAGATTATGCCTCAAAATTTAATTTATTATACATTTTATTTTTGAGAAAAATTCACTCTTCCACTTATAATTTCTTCAACTCTCATTCTTTGATGGGAGTTCAATGGATCAGGTGTTAATTTTTGTATATATCGTCTTGGTGGTATTTTATGAGACAAGATGCCCTGTGAGAATTCTCTATGAACCCGCACTCCATCTAAAGCATTTGCTTGTAATTTCTCAAAGCTGTGTAGTTCCCTTAAAAATTGACGATGTTGAGCTACTTTAGCCCAATGGTAACGATGGCGGCATACAACACGGCTGAAAGATTTGTTTATTCACATGATTTTTTTGTTATCTTTTTCTAACATTCAGGATATAAAGAGAATAAGCTATAGCACTTCTTGACAAATGACAAATAGTTTATAGATTAAACTAAAATCTGAACTAGAATAATTTATATATAACGTTCACCTAGTTACTTATTACATAAGTATCTTATTTTTAATGTTTGGTTAAGGTTTGTTCATAGCAAGCTTGAAACAGAAAATTATCTATATTAAAAACATCTGCTTGTAGACCATATACTAGTAAAAATATGCTTGTAAATAGTTTGAGGTTAATACTCACTAAGCTAAAGATAGTTTAGTATATGATGGGTATATACTGACATCAGATCTCGCTAACTCAGGAAATCCTGGGTACAGTGGCACTTTTCTTTGTTTCTCTACTTTTTCTACTACTTCATTTTCTTTTGCATCCATTTTTAAATACTAAACTTGCCTTCTTTGTATATTATATTTTCAAATAAAATATGCATAGTTGATAATGTTGCTATGGAAATATGACATAGACAATACTTTTACTGTTAATGGATTTACATATAAAAAAATAATTGCTAAAGTTATAATAACATGATCTTTAAATGTCTATTTTTTCTCTTCTTCTTGAGTAATTGACAAATTTTAATATATATATTTTTTATTTTTAAAGGTTATACCTTTGCAGGCATATTTATATATAAAAAAAAATGTCCTAAGGTTTAGAACACCAGATGTGACTCTAGAATAAACCAGCTAATCTACTAACACACTGAGATTATGCAATGGCTCCTTAGTAAGATATCTTCAATATGTTAAGCATTTACAAACCTTAAAAACATCTAAGGGCCAGAAATAGAAATTAAAAATCAGCCATAAAAAAAACATTGTATTTAATATATTATAATGATAAATAAATAACTAGATAAGCTTTAGGTTAACAATTTATTCATACATTAATATTAAACCTACTTCAGAGCCACCTGTTACGGAAATTTGAAAATTTATAAATTTGATGGAATAGAGCTTCAAGAGGAAGCTGAAACTGCTGCGATCCTACTTCTGCATACACAATCATTAAATTCATTTACTAAAACGGAACACAAGAGTGACTTGTCAGGATTAGAACTGTAGCAATCCAGTACCTGAAAATATAATGAATCATATTTATTTATATACTATGACAATATTATAAGCCTATATTTTGCTACTAAAGTGGTAAATATTTTTTAATTAAACTTTAATAATATTCCACTAATTAAAAAGATTTGAGATCATTAATTTCTGAAATATAAAATTTGCAATTGTCTTTTACTTTTTTATAACTTAAACCAATGCAAATGCTAATATCTTCATAATATAAGACATGGATCTGCTATTTTAAAAAAAATTAAACTAATTTTGTAATATATACATTTAATAGAAGCTTAAGTATATTTATTAGCTTTCTGATAAGATTTTCATCAATTTACATGTTAATTTGCGATATGATTTAATTGATATATTACCTTAGACTTTTCGTCTTGACAAGGTGGTAATTTGTTAACAACCTTGTCTGCTTGAACAAGAGCAAATAAGTCATTTGCTTCTTTAAGGGTCTTTTGGTATTCTAAGTGCATTCCACTATTAATTTTTTCATGAGCCCGTTTTAGATTTTCAATGCGACGCGCCCAATAAGCCTCCTCTGCGACGTGTTCTTGTTGCTTCATTGTATCATAATAAGGAGGTGGTACATATTGAGGTTTTGGTGGTGCTGGTTGTTCATTTTGCTGGAAAGAGAAATAATTTTCCTATGAAATCCGTGTTTCGAATTAAATTATTTTTAATTTTAAAATATAGAATAATCGATTAATTCATATACTAACATATATTAACAAAAACTAATTAGACACGACAATTAGCAGGTCTAACCTTAAATACATTGAATTCGTAGATTTTGCTATATTAAAGTTTAACATTTAATGAAAATTAATGACAAGAATGTAGTATTAAAAAAGAGTGTTTTAAGAAATTAAAATTTATTTTGTTTTATAAATATAAATATGACATTGATGTAAATTATGTAATATTAAAATAAAATTACTTTAGCACTAAGCTGAGCCTGTATCCGGTCTAGAGCTTCTTGTGACACTTGTATAGCATTTTCATTATCAACACTAAGTTTTCTAGTGCTTTGCGAACCACCCATGTTTATAAAAATATATAGTTCGAGTAATAATATCGGCAAATCACGTCAAAAAGGCATTTTTGACAATAAGTCACAAGTAAGGCTGTCAACTTGAACGACCAATGCAGCCAACATTAATAAACTTTATATTTACTCTATATGTTGTGTTGCTAATATAATGTCTAAGTTTTCTTTTTTTTTTGTAAACTATAAAGAAATTTAGCAATTAAATAAATTTATGTTATTTATATAAAACCAAATACAATTTTATTATTAGTAATAACAATCTACTCGTCAAAATACTTAACTACTCGTCAAAAGATGGCGCTAGATCAAGAAAAGCGTAAATTATTTAGTATTAAATATTTTTCTACAATATTTTATAGTATTAAATCCATGTCTAGATTAAAAAAAATATTCAAGCAATCGATAGACAAAAATGTTAAAACAAAATAAAATCGAAGTAGTATAATAAGTTTTAGATTCTAATAGAAAAAAATTAATTTAACAGTTTATATATTTATTTTATTTATTTATAGCTTTTCTACTTAGAATCAATAAGATGATCACATGTGTACGTCAGATAGAGCGAACAGAGGAGTGTCAGAGGAGCCCAATTCGATAATAAATATTGAATTGAGCCACTCCGAAACCTACACACTCCATGACTTAAAACTAAAATTACGAGGGTTCCAAGCGCGGTCTGGTGAGAAGAGCCCACAACAAACTCAACCTGGTTTCCCTAAACCTATTGTGATCATTTCACAAACGTCATTTTAGTTTATGAGCAATTCTTGAATTCCATGTCGTTTTAATAAAGATTTTAAATTTATTTAACGAGAGATCAAATACTTCTTTCGGCAGTTTATTGCAGAATCGGACACAATTACATGGGAAGGAGTTACCTATTTTATGAAGCCTAGTGGAGGTCATAACAAGTTTATATTTATTTCTCGTATTAACATTGTGAACATCACAATTTATTCTAAATTTATCAATATTGACTGTGAAGAGTCATAATTTTAATATTTTTAAATTCATCCCTAAGAGGATCTCTGGACCTCATGTTGTAGATTGCTCAAACAGCCCGTTTCTGAAGAATAAATATAGTATCAATATCAGCATCATTACCCCATAATAGTATACGATATGACATCTGGATTCTATGGATCTGCATTTTGGATTCTATAATTTAGGTAAGAACTTGCAAAGTCCAGAGCCTTATTTCTAATTCCGTAGTGGTGTAATTTGTGAAGTAATGTTTCATGCTGTACGCGATCAAATGCCTTGGACAAATCACAGAACACTCCTAGAGCATCACGTGACTCCTCCTAGGCTTCAAAAATGTTATGTATTTATATACACCAGCATCGGTTGTTGAGCGACCCCGAGTCAAACCAAATTGTTGAGTATGTAGCAATTGATTTTGATAAAAATGACTAATTAATTGAGACAAAATTAGTTTTTCAAAAATCTAGCTAAATGTTGGTAGTACTGAAATAGGTCCATATTCCTGTTTAGTTTTTTTAAACACGTTGTCTTTCTCGGCCGCTATAAAAAATGAAATAAGATATTTCCTCCAATTCACTTAAAATATACTAAATAGAGTTATAGCAACGTTATTGCAAACAGAAAACGCAAGAATTTGTGTCCCACTAAAAAATAAGTACAGAAAATAATTGTAATAATTTTCCTTTAATATTTCGAACTTATTAAAATCATTTACAATTCAATTTTATAACGGATTTCCTTTAGTGAGAAACTGGTTATTATTAAACGAACGATGGAATGGACTTGTAAAAAGCAAAATATTTCCGGTATCTTATTTTAATTAGAATGTATAATATTTATTTAGTTTTTGTGAAATGGAACTGGTTATTTGTTAACATCTTAATGTCAGGACATATTCTTAAATTACTGTTGTGTAATATGATTGATCTACAATTAAAATCAATATATTGAAAAAGTTTATTCTACATTTAATAGGGTAGTGGAAGTAGGGAGGAGGCACTCTTTTCTATTCATTTCGTTGTAATTGCACGTAGATGTTCAAATAAAGCTCAATGTTTTATTTTATTTAATTCTAAATATAATAAGTTATTTTAAGACTTGGGAAATTACTTTGTTCAAACTTTATAATAGCGTTCAATATTTATAAGCTAAAGATAATGCCATGCTGAGAAGCAAACCAAGGGCAATGATTCTTCGATGTTTACTTACAACCTAAATTGTTGACTTTCGTTAATTTAGTAGTTCAGAGCGAAGAAATGATACCACCTAATTAATGCCTATTTATACAAATATTCATATACTGACTGTGCCTTGTTTATTTTATATATAAGGTGATATAATTAAAAAAAAAGTAACGAAAAACGAAAACAATATCATTGCCAATTTTTATTTTTAAATAATTTAGGTATAGTATTATGTTACTTTAAATAAGTTTAGTTTCACGTAGCCGTCGTTGCGTAGCGGTACAGTGTCTGACTGTAACGACGGTTATGGATTAAATTCTTATACACAATTTAGCTGGGAAATAAAAAATGAGTATTTTAATTATAAAAATGTATAATAGAACAAAATATACATATACGTTTTAAATTTATCAACTTTTATAAGTTCCGATAACTCTTAATTACGAAATTGTTACGGAATCCTCTGTACGTGTTTCTGTAGCCATTTAAAACATGTCGTGTTGCTTGGCTGGACAGACGGCGCATTGTGTCTAACAACACTGAAATATTTTAAATATAAACATCTTAATCTGTAAATGAATATAGAACCAATAAGTTACATGTACATCAGACGCTCTCCACCGTTCTATAATGGACGTGCCGTCCTAGACGTAGTGGAATGTGGTCAGCGAAATTACTGTGTATAAGATACTTAACAACCTATGATTCAGGTCGGGTAAGTTTTATAAGGACTATATATATATATATATATATATATATATATATATATATATATATATATATATATATATATATATATATATATATATATATATATATATATATATATATATATATATATATATATATATATATATATATATATATATATATATATATATATATATATATATATATATATACCTATATATATATAAAATTAAAATTTTTGTTGACAGCACAGATAATCTAGTAAATAAATAATTTAAGGCCATTCCAATTTCGAATTTTCGCTATTAAAACTCGACTCATATGAATCGATATCGTATGAATCGACTACAAATAGAAAGTAACACGTACTAATAATTATATTATAATAATATAATAAGCTATTTAGGCAATAGATACCCACTGGCAGTAATAGTTCAAAAGTTATTAAATCATCAAAAACGAACAGCAAAAACACAATTTTATTTGGGTGGAATTTTTTGCCAATGAGCCCTCGGTTGCCGGAGCGAGGGCAAGGGGTTTCGGGGGTACCGGAGGGTGTTGGGGAGCCGGGTGGTGCGGGGCGAGGGGGCGGCACTGACCACAATGAGTTTAGCATAACCGGTCCAGCCGGTCGCAGCCTCCGACGCTATCATCCAGCCATACTTTCTTCTGTCTGATCGATGTACGATCCGGCTCGAGAATGTTGCCCATTTTTTTTTTATTATATGGCCAGTGTTTCATTATTATTTTTATGTTTCTTAATTAAAACGTATATATTATTACTTATTAGTGTTTATTTTGTAAAATATTTTTTTTAATGAACTGTAGTTGTTAACGTTACCAATCATAGTTTATATTTAAAAAAAAGGACTCGAGAGAGTAGGTTTAATTATTACAAAAGATTAAGAAAAGTAATTAATTTTTCTAGCGAATTTGTCGTTAAATAACATAGACAATGTTAGGAACACCAAATTCTATTTAAATTACAAATTATAAAAATTAGATATGTATTCTACAAATGATATAATCGAAATAAATAGATAATCTATCAAATAAAATAATTGGCTTAACAATTTTTATAATACAAGCCCGATCGCACCGTTCACCCATAGGACGAGCCCATTGGTCTTCATACCAACGCTCCACGACTCGATACTGTCAATTGCATGTACTACAATCTATATAAAGGGAAATTTAACTTTAAACATATTAGAATAAGACTTAAAATAGAATAAAACAACCCCAGACGAGGAAAACTTAATCCAACCACAAACAACCAAGACAAAGTAATCGTTTAGTAAATAATTATTCCTTCGGTTATCTTTCCTTCTATTAGGCAGTACTAACTGGTCTCAACGATATTTAATATTTAAAGAAAATTTTATTCTTACACAATGTATATACATATATATGAATAAAATATATCTTAATATGATTAAGATATACAGCGACATATACAACAACATGTTTATAATATACTAACCGTATATGAGTTTATTTGTATATAAACCTTCCTTGATTTATCAAGGTTTAGCTACCTTAGCTTATAAGCTATGCTTGTTTAAAACAACTCAAAAAAGTACCTGTTCCAGAGCGATGGACACGTTCTGTCAAATTAATTACATTACAAGTTGCCAAATGTCTAAAAAATTAAAGTTTGAACACTAAAAGCAAAACTAAAGATTCGTTTCTTATATTTTGTTATTATTTTGATTGTATAGGTAAAGAATGAGTGAAACGGAGTGCCGATCTTGTGCTTCACTTGCTTAGGATTTCCGCATATTTAAAAAATATACATTGGAGAAGTTGTTTATTTTTAGTGCATTTTTTAATATTATTTACATTCTAATCTTACTTAAGTACATTAAATATTTTTTGAACTTAAAAAATGTTAAAAAAATGTACGTCCTTAATATCACAACATTTAACAGTTCCAAAATTAGTTTGAGTCACCTAAACGAAATTTGATTATAATTCTGTTGATAATTCTTGAGCTTATATAGTCTTATAAAATGCAACCATTTCAATACCAAATTTGAAATTTTATTACATCTTATCATTATATAAATGCTAATATACCTGTATTTTAAAATGTTTTCCTCTTAAATAATATGAGGCTTTTGACTCTAAAAATACGTTAAAATCATTATATATTCATTTGATGATAAAGAAAGCTGTTGAAATTTTGTAATGTTGAACTTTAATGAAAGAATTAAATAAATAACTTTTTCCGTATAAAGTAGGGACCTTACGTATTGAGTGACGGACAAGTATAGAACCCACAACCAAAGAATTTACATTGTGATGCCACTGGGTCATGACGTAAATCAAAAAGTAGTATATTTTAGCAAAGAACAAAATCTATCGCCGTCTTTTGTTTAACAAGACTGCAACAAAAAAAACACTTATTGGTGATATTCGAACGTTTAGTCTACTTAATTAATTAAGGCATATTCAAAATTATATCACTATGGTATATAAAACTATTATACATAAATTATGTACTTCTATCGTTGTCAGTTGTGAAGTCAAAAGAATATTTTCTAAAATAACTAATCCAATGTCATCCAAAATTTGTTTCAATTGTGATAAATCTATAGCATTAAATAAATTGTGGAGTCTCGAAAGTTTTCAATTGTACGTTTGTAACTTTGTTGGTTTTATAATATATTCATCGTGACTTTGAGCTTTTCTTTGTCAATTTATTTCAAGATAATTTTGTGCTATACAATGTTGTTGTGTTCTTTTTATAAATATACCGAACGCTTTGCAGTATGAAGGTATTGAAGTTCAAGAATATCGTAATTTCAATAGAGAAGAAACTTTTTTTAAGCTTTTCTACCATTTGGAAACCACTCATTAAAACTTTTACATACCAGACGGCAAGATACAGTCAGCTCATTCTACAAAGATTCAGGGCAGTACGTGAGGAAACTGAGAAACCGTTGGCGGTAGTTTGATAGTTTGATATAGTAATTGTGAAGACTGCAACATGAATGCCGCCTCAGTGTAACTGTGACCACAGACTACTCCACATTAACGTTCCACTCCACGTTCCCTCTGCCTACCCTGCAATGTGCGGGATAAAGCGTGAAGCTAAAGAAAAAGAAACTGCGCAGCGCCTGGAACTTGCTCTATATAGTTAAGCCGCTATGCCAATTCGAAATTAATTAACTGTCTTCCAAGTACGTTCCAAATATAAATTCATATAGTCAAGACAGGCTATATATATATATATATATATATATATATATATATATATATATATATATATATATATATATATATATATATATATATATATATATATATATATATATATATATATATATATATATATATATATATATATATATATATATATATATATATATATATATATATATATATATATATATATATATATATATATATATATATTATCCGTGTCCAGGAAAATTCCAATGTTTTTATGACGCTCTCATCAATATATATTTTTCGGTAAGTGACTTTTATATAATAGTATGTTATAGTTTATTTATATGACAAAATCTCAATTTACATTATGACTATGACATTACTACGTGATGTTAGTATGTTGTTGTAAGTCCAATATATTTTTATGTTACTGAAATGAATTCAAGATCTGAAAGATCTTAAAAAACTGTAGACTATTACACGTTTGAGACCTTCGTGTTTATAATTTTTTCAACAAAATATTTAAATGTCGACATCTCCCAAACTGTGGAAACACTTTTACCACCAATTACAAGTCCTCAGATATATTTATTCCGAATTTATATTTTTAAATTATGACGGCAAAGCGCGTCATTTTTTAGTCAATACTAGAACCAAATGCAGTGGAACCGCAATGTCTATTACTAAGTAATATTCACAAAATAAATTATATCAACTAGACATATATGATCTCATTTGATGTTTTTAAGAAATAAGCAAACAATTCTTAACAACAAAAATATCTATAGGAGTGTTTTATGCAATCATAGATTTAAAAGGTAATCAGTAAACTGGTTTAGTAGTGGTCTTTTTTTTGTTGTTAATTTTAATTGGTCCTAGACTACCTATTATCTGTGTTTGAATGATTTAGGACCGTCGTGGCGCAGAGGCGTAGAGTCTGCCTGTAAACGTGACGTGACGGTTTCTGGGTCCGATTCCCACTCGGGGAAGATGGATTTTTCTATTTCCATTTGCTTCGCTCTGGAAACTAGGCAAAGCGCGACGTTGGGTTCCGCCACTCAACACGCAATGCCTCGAAAACGGCAGAAAGCGGGGACGGAGAAAGCAGGAACTAAGCAACGGAGTGCCTTAACATTAGGTTTCTATGGTTCCCGCAGTTCCTTCTGCCTACCCTGCCATGTGCGGGATAAAGCGTGAAGCTAAAAAAAAGAAAGATTTACATTATGTTATTTTGTCTTCTAAATATATATTTATATAAATATGGCAGAGTATGTTGCTCATGCCTTTATATATACAAATATAGTTCTTATGTAAGGGATGACACCAAAAATCTTAAATATCATACATGGATATATGTATAAGATAATAAAATAGTAAGCCTTAGGACAAAAAGGAATGCATATTTTTATAACATATAAAAATCAAGCTAAATCAATAAATATCAAGTAAAATGAATAAAGACGACGTACACAAATTTGAGCTAATTAAATATAAATAGTTTATTTTAACTACAAAAAATACCAAAATAGTTATTAATGGTCTGTCGTATAAAATTAAAACTTCATCAATCAGTTACAAATGGCTGTTATTTATGTACTTGTTCAAATATAATTTATATTTCAATGACCCTTTCGGCTTGGCTTAATATATACGCTAATGTATCGCAGTACGAAGGGGCCCGGTAATAGCCACAATTTTTATCAATCAAATATATATATATATATATATATATATATATATATATATATATATATATATATATATATATATATATATATATATATATATATATATATATATATATATATATATATATATATATATATATATATATATATATATATATATATATATATATATATATATATATATATATATATATATATATAATTTTATCAAGCTTTTCTGTGTACTTTACATGACGTAGAATACGTAATAGAAGCTTTAATATATTAGAAAAAAACAGTCCTACTAATAATAACTTAAGCTATTCTACTATCTTTTAAAAAAAATATTTTTTATTCCAAAAGCAGGTGCTATCAAATGTTTAGTTATGAATTTATTGCCATGCCGTTCAATATAGAAACGATAATACTAATAATGGCTGGCCATAGAAATGTGCGGATCGGGCGGCCCTGAGGTTTTACAAGCGGAATCACAATCGCCTCAGGTAGACCCATCTTCTCACCCTATATCTAAAACGAAGACATTAAAAATCTTAATAATATGTATATGAATGTACAAAAATAAATTTTACTGCCCTATACATAAGTTCTATTATACTTTAGTGAGTAGTTTTAGTTTTATTTCCTAAAAAGTAACGAGTCATCGAAATCATCTTATTCCCTTTAGACAGGTGTTTTTGAGTTGAGTTGGGAAAAAATATTGGTGTGTATAATTGTATATGTATATATATATATATATATATATATATATATATATATATATATATATATATATATATATATATATATATATATATATATATATATATATATATATATATATATATATATATATATATATATATATATATATATATATATATATATATATATATATATATATATATATATATATATATATATATATATATATATATATATATATATATATATATATATATATATATATATATATATATATATATATCTAGCTCTAATTTTTCTACGTATCTCAATATTTTACTTTATGAGAATCAAACTTGTTATACATCTACTATGTTGTCTTTTGTTGCAATATATCTATGCTTGATATTTAAATAAATTTATTCATATAGTTATTTCATCCAAAATCGTCGTATTCACGCAGGAGTGCAAATTTAAGTAAGCTAAATTTTATAAACACTTTTTTTTCATAAATTGTAATTATAACAAGTATATAAAAATTTCGACGTAGCTCAAGACACACTTACTAACAACAAAATAATTATTAAATCATAAGACTTGGACTGCTATGTTTGTCCATTTGTCTGTTTCCCGTCTACGATGAACTTGTTGCCTCATTAAACACGCTGACTGGGTAAATAAGACCGCTAAGACTATTCATGGATGATGAAACTTAAAAAACCTTTGATCTTGTATGTTCCTAAAGGCACGTTTCATTTTATTGACAAAAGAGAACATTTCAACATAGATACGTTTATTTCTATTCTATATCAATCGTACAACGTATACGTTAATCACATAAAAATAATACTTGGTTTTCAAACTGATACACATGTTCTCAACAAGCAGGCAACAGTGTGTCTTTGAATATTTTTTACTTTAACACTGTATCCCGCTGATGCAGAAGAAACCTAGTGTTTGGACACTCCGTTCACCGCTTTCACTTTTAAGACATTGCGTGTCAATTGGCGAAAATTAATATCGTGCCTAGTTACCAGAGCAAAAGAAATGAAAATAATACATTCTCTGAGTAGAAATTGAATCCACAATCTCAGCAGTCATATTTATAGGCATACGCTGAGCCTCTACGCCACAACGGTCCCATACGAGATTTTAAACTTACATATATATGTATATCTTTCATATTATATATTTATTTTTAAACATTGATTGAATTTTTGATTATATTGGTAATAAAATTAAATGGTAATCATCAGAAATAATTACTTTTACTTAAGGCTCAAGTGTTACAAAAACGAGAACAAACAAAATAAACTCTTAGAAAGGGCTAATATAATAACTTATGATTCAGCGCCGGCCGTCTAATAAGGCACATTTAAACGGCGGTTTCATTAAACAATATTTGCGGTCGCCTCTTTACCGTAGATTAATTCTATAATAATATTTACGTAATACGCTGTGAGGATTGTTATGAAATTATTTAATTTATTTTTTTTGTTATTTCGTTTTTTTTGCTTTATCTATTATTTGTACTAATTTTATAGCTTTTACAGAAGTAAAAAATATAATAAAATAATAACATTAAATTATTTTATTTGCCATTACAATGAAAATTAAAGTATAATATCAATATAAGAAAGACAGATAGTTAATCTCTCAATAACGATTTCTGTCTCAATATCTATATAGCGGGAGCTTAGTGTTAAGAAATTTCATTCACCACTTTACGACTTATTTAAGAAATGTTGCGTGATGAGTTGCGGAACTCAACTCCGCGTCTTAGTCTTGTTCCCAGAACGGAACAGTGAATTATTCAAACTCCACATATTGATTTAACTACTTATAACAATTAAATACATTATCTAGAAGGAATATCTTTATATATCGAGTTTTCCACAGTGCTTTCTTTTTGCGTAATTGACAGAATGAGAACGTTGCTTTCCGACATTGTTTAAGAATTTTTTTTAAAAACAATCACTTTACGTATACATATAATACTTATTTAAATTGACACCAGAGAGTTGATACCAAACTTAGTCATATTACTTTATAGACGGTATTTCTACATTCACGCTTGAACACGCAATTATGTGAAAGATTTTTACCAAACTTCAACTAGAGAATGAAACTTTGATTAAATAGAACTAACGGAATTGAACCTCACACTATCCAACCAGTCACAACGATGTGAACAGTGTCATAGTACGTCTTTAGGCCAATATCGCCTCATTTTCATATGCCTTAATTGATTTTATAAAGGAAAAATATAGAAAAAAAGACAGATTATTAAAATTTCAATTATCGAGGAATTACAAAAATATATATCGCATAAAAATATACTACATAAATTTGGTTTCATTAAACATGTTATATAAAACAGTTAATCAAGAAAATAAGGAAGTAATATGAATACTCTCCATAGATACCCGATTTCAATATACCAGTGTAATTAAGTATCGGTTAATTAAGCTCGCTAGCAACATACGAGATTACAGCTTTCATCTCAAACAAAACATTGTAATGAAATAGGTTGGATTTAGCTTAGTATTTGTAATTTATATACTTTTGTATTCATCATGACAGAGACTAATAGATTTAATTTTCAGTAAATACCTACTGCTATTATAATGCTACTGTAAGTAAGATCCTTCTTTTTATTATTTTATTAAAGTCAAAAGTCGGTCACATTTTAAGAAATTCTAAATATGAATTGCTGCAGTTAATAATACAAGGCATAATCCAGGGAAAGCGAAGCGTTGGGCGATGGAGGATATCCTGGCTAAAAAATCTACGCCAATGGTTTGGCAAGAGTACCCGTTCCCTTTTCAGAGTTGCGGTATCAAAAGTCCAAGTCGCCGTAATGATCGCCGAACTTCGCAAAAAGATGGCACAAGAAGAAGAAGAAAGTCAAAAACGAAAATGTAATCTATGGAATCGCACTTTAAATCTGCCGAATTTAAATCGTTTTCAATGATTATTTCTCTACTGAGAAAACTTCTCATGGACTTTGAGATACTCAGTTTTAAAATATATTTTCGTCGAATTTAATCTAAACAATTTAATTACTTATTATTTGTTTAGGAAACACGAAAACAAAATTGATATGACGAAGATTGTTTATTCTGCTTATTGTAGTATTTGTTAGCACATTAATATTTTCAGAACTTTGTTCCAACGTAAAAACTTTATAATTAATTATTTAAAGTTTCTAAAACGGAGAAAGCAGGGACTAAGCAACGGAGTGTCTTAACACTAGGTTCATATGGTTCCTGCAGTTCCCTCTGCCTACCCTGCAATATGCGGGATAAAACGTGAAGCTAGAAAAGAAAAGAAAAAGAAAGAAAAATGCCAATTTTTATAATAATAAAATAGCTATATAGAGATTTTAAGGATATATTTTAATTTTTGTTGTGCAAAATTGTGTTTCAGGTTCACGCTTTATAGCTCAGTTCTTTACAGTTTGACATTTCGTATTGCCAAAGTGGTTAAATATAAATAATTTATAATCTTAACTAAAACTAAAAAATCTTAACTTAAAAGTGGGGACGGAGAAAGCAGGGGCTAAGCAACGGAGTGTCTTAACACTAGGTTCCCACGGTCCCTGCAGTTCCCTCTGCCTACCCTGCCATGTGCGGGACAACGCGTGAAGCTAATCTTAACATAATAATTCATAATAAAAATAATAATTCATAATCTATACCGTAAACTTGTGATGATTGAATCTAAAATAATTATGCTCATAATATATCTACGTAAATAAGTGTAAAATTTTGACGTAAACATTTTATTCGTATAAACGAGTCCCAAAGTTTCGGGTGACCCGCGTCGGTTGGTGGTCTAGCAGCAAGTACACAAAGACAAACATTTACAGACCTACTCAAATATTTGAGAGGAAATGAAACAACAAAAGTTGTCATCTAAAATGTAATTGGGCGTTAACTCATAAAGTACAAGTATTTTTTCCATTACTCCGTTCTCTTTTTTCTACCTGAATTTTGGATAATACGCATTGAACGAGGGTGCTTAACACCGCAATTGGTCTTTAACTTTATTACATAAAATTAAATCTTAAAGAATTATTTTTTATTTTTTGTTTATTTTTCAGTTTTCAAAAAGTATAGTTTTCGTGGAAATTAGTCTCGCTTAATATAATCATAGCTAAAATACTGTACAATATCATATTACCACTATCATTTTTTAAATTTTAAGCTGTATCCCACATGTAGAAGAATAGGCAAAAGAAATCTAGTATATAGTGACTTAAAAGCTGTATAGAAAGTAATTATAGAGACTTGTCAGTGAACACAAATAGCTTCATTAACCAAGGATGATGGTGCAGCTTCAATTCCAAACACTTACAGTCCACTCTCGAAAGAAACAGATAAACATTTACAAGTGTTATACTAACATGCTGAGTAGGACAGCAGTTATATAAAGTAGAATATATTGTGATGCTACAGAAAGGTTAATTTTATTATGAAATTATTTAAAATACTATAAATTTATAATATTTAAATTATTATTAAACTAATATTGATCTAAAATTTTATTTTTAAGCCACGTTAATAAAAAAAACAAAACTACTATTAATTATGTATAGAAAGTTGCAAGAGAAGAAGTTCTGTGTATTTGTTTAATGAATAACATGTTATAATGGTAAGCTTGCGCACGCGCAGTGCACTCGTTGATGTCTATTATAGTAAATATTTCAATTGCAAAATGAAAATGTTTGTAAATTACGGAGAGAGAATAGTGGGATTTATAACGAGTTCTTTTATTATATTGTATACCAAAGTTTTTGTATATCAAAGATTCAACAAGACGTTTAATATATATGTAGATCTCTTAGCTTATCCTTCATTCTCAGTTTTTATGTTATATTAAGTTTACGTGCCATAGACAATTGGCTCAGCAGACAGATTCTCACGTCGTAAAACACACTCGTCTATCTCAGCACTCCACGAAGAATACTTCAGTACTCGTAAAGAAGATATGTGGACTTTAAAACTAAAACACCAAGTATTTTTATTTTATTGCTAAACGTCTGGATATTTTTATCTATATATATATATATGTCTACATATATATATATATATATATATATATATATATATATATATATATATATATATATATATATTATATATATATATATATATATATATATATATATATATGTATATATATATATATATTATATATATATATATGTATATATATATATATATATATATATATATATATATATATATATATATCTATATATATTATATTTTTATCTATATATATATATATGTCTACATACAACATCGGTGACAAAAATATATAAATATAAATATTTTCATAAAATTTAATTTAGAAGAGACATGAGTATGACATATATAAATAAATAGAATATTTTATTAGTATCAAGTAACTTAAAAAAAATATTAAATGATAATAATAATATTATTAGTAGGCAACCACTACTTCAGTTTTGCACAATATTTCTATAATAATAAACACTGATAAATATATAGTGTCTTGAGTATTAATTTTGTACCTTTTATGGTTTACTTAGCGCATACCACGGTTCCACTGACGCGAAGAAGTCAAGACATGCTTAAGAGCCTTTTGTGACTTGCACAAATACTTCACAGTGATTCATCTTAAAATAAATTGAAAACAGGTGGTTTAATAAGTGTGTGTATGTATGTATATTTTTATTTTTTACATTTCTTATGAACTTTCCACTATGTCCTTCCAAATATTAAGAGTTTAGTGGTGGTGGTAAAAGTTGCCAGTGTTTTTACTAAGCCTCATTAAGCTTTAATTTCAGTATTCATCAACGATTTCATTGTTTTTGTATGACCAAAGAAAATTTAAAGTTATAAGCGTTGGGGTTTCCATAACCTCTATATCTTGAAAGTATAGATAGAAAGCATATCGACTTAACCGAATATATTGCCTCAATTTTTACTTATTATATGACGAATATCATGTGTATGGACTATAAATATTTTATTTTAATCATTAACATATAACTTCACTGGAGAGTACAATGCGACTCGCCTACACACACAGACGTAAGAAACTCAATATCTCAATATAACGTTTCCTTAGAAAGTATGATGATTGATGTGGTGCGCCAGTCCTATCTCTTTTAGTACCGTTAATCGAATAATAAAGTTTATTTTGAACTTATTACCCGTGTAATGTGTAGTATTTTTTAGATTACTACGTATATATATTGGCCTGAAGTAATTCTCGCTTATTTGTTTTTGTTATTTATTTGAAACTTTGTATAGAGACTAAATATACATATTGAGGTTATTTTTAGTTTCAAATTATGTTTTTATAGGATATGTTTATTTGAGGACTGTAACGCGACGGTTTCTGGGTTCGATCCCCAGTCGGAGTAGATGGATTTTCTATTTTCATTTTCTTCGCTCTGGTAAACTAGGCGAAGCGCGGCGTTGAGTTCCGCCACTCAACACGCAATGATTCAAAAACGGCGGAAAGCGGGGACGAAGAAAGCAGGGACTAAGCAACGGAGTGTCTTAACACTAGGTTCCCACCGTCCCTACAGTTCCCTCTGCCTACCCTACCATGTGCGGGATAAAACGTGAAGCTATAAAAAAATTTACTTAAAAAAAATGAAAAAATGTACATTTGTATAGTATTTAATATGACGTACAGATAATCTATGACTACCAAGTAATAACAATACTTGCAACGTATTATGCAAGCAAAGCATATTTTATACTTGCTGTTTTAATTATTTTAATTTTAGCTTAGCTTATCTGTTAGTATTTTAGAAGGTACATTAATTAATATGGACAATATTGTCGCCATTGTTAAGAGCGGTTGGAATGTTATATAAATAAATAGTAGCAATGTATTCAAAAGAAACATAACTAAATTAAAGCATTTCAACGACTCAGAGAGGTTGTTATCAAATTTAGCGGTCTTATATAGAATCTTGGCTAGAATGGCTCCATTGGCTCGTTCTTTAAAATCTTTGCCAATCGATTCCCATTTACCGATTTATCGTAATGGAAATTTAGATCAAAATTTATTTCCACGTTCACGTTCAATTATTTTCATTATATTACCGATTCATATAACAACATTTTGCTTCCTAACTCTCATATATTTCTTTTCTAAATTGCAATTTTAAAAAAATATGTTATAATATATATTTCATGCAAACATACGTAGCTTTACGTTTTAGCGTTTAAGCTAACAGGATTTTCAGCCTTTATTGTTTATATGTTTTAATATGTTCATCGAACGTCACAGCCTACGCCTATTAAATTGAATTTACACAAATAAATTTTTTTGTGTTTTGTAATATTTTATTCCATAATATATATAATATTCCATCTAAGATTATTGTGAGAAAATCTAAAATGCGACATATATATATATATATATATATATATATATATATATATATATATATATATATATATATATATATATATATATATATATATATATATATATATATATATATATATATATATATATATATATATATATATATATATATATATATATATATATATATATATATATATATATATATATATATATATATATATATATATATATATATATATATATATATATATATATATATATATATATATATATATATATATATATATATATATATATATATATATATATATATATATATGTATATATATATATATATATATATATATATTAACACTATTCCATTCCCCTTCTATCCTGCTATGTGCGGGAAATATTTGTGAGGCTATTTTCATTGTTGTTATTTTGTCAACAAAGGAGATGCCCAAGATACTTGAGCTCATCGGATATTGGAATGTTATTTTAAAATGATCATACAAAAGACACAATCTACACAAGAATTATTCAATATAAGGTAATCATCGTTTTAAAGTAATTTCAAGAAATATATACTTTTACAATCACGTAACAGTTTATTTCTTTCAAATTAATCCCTTCCGTGGTTTTGCTGAGAAAAAATGACGACGTAGCATACTCGAAACAAAATTATATGATGTTATGAAAAAAGTTATTGTAAAATGGACTGTATTTGTGCACAATAAAGCTGTACCAGTGGACAGAAGACTGCAGACATGTCACATGGCAACATGCAACAGAAATAAATGTATACCTTATCCCCTTGACATAGGATACTCCGAAAAGATAAGTTGACCAGATTGTAAGACTTTTGTCTAAGCAATTTTAAGCTTTAAGTAAGAGATTGAATCGTTCGATGCATTTTGGTGAGGGTCTTGATACTTTGGAGGAGAGAGCGGGTTGCGGGTGGCGGGTGCCGGTCCAGGAATGCGGTCTGAGGTACCCCATAGGCTATAAGTATGGATACCCGTTTATGTATAAAATGTTTGTGCGTCTACATAAAATGTGAACCGTATTTTATTTGTGTAATAAGTTTTTATTTTGTTTTTAGCTCAGTTTATAAAGTAATATATAATTTTGATGTTTCTATGAAATACTTAAAATGCCTACTTAAAATTGTTATTTTGCAGTTTTTTTTATAGAGCGTTCTTGTTCTAGTACAAGATGAATATATATATATATATATATATATATATATATATATATATATATATATATATATATATATATATATATATATATATATATATATATATAAATATAAATATATATATACATATATATATATATATATATATATATATATATATATATATATATATATATATATATATATATATATATATATATATATATATATATATATATATATATATACACGTAGGTTTCAAATATTTTGTTACAGTGGACGTGACTTCAATCTGTATTCGGAAGAATGAGGTATGATTATCCCCGATCACAAAGCGAGCTACATATATGCGGAATATAGGGTACAAGGTATGAAAAAGTGATAGGTACGTTAAAATCATAGTAGTATTGTATTAAATTTATTAATATTGATATTTCTCAATCGCTTAGTGAATCCAACTCGTTAGTCAACGTGGTATTACTTATGTATTATATAAAATGTTTAAGAGCTCACGGCAATGGCGGTTTTTTGACCGTCCGTTTGGAGGTCGCCGACCGACGAAACAATCGAATATAGTATGAACTGTAATTATTACTTAATGATACTAGAGAAAGATAACAAAAAGATACGATGGAAGATATATTTCATGTACGAAGAAATGAAAGACGGTTCCGTTTGCTTATAAAATGGATGTACTCGTAGTCTTTTATATGTTAAAGTTTTGAGGTAATTGTGAGGCACTTCTGGTATGCCTTTGATATTTATTATTTTATATATTATCACATAAGATTATCTAAATAAATTATGCTATGTCATAAAGCAACAATTTTTTTAGCGTTTAACTTGATTTATGAAAAACAAAATAAGTTCTTTGCTAATTTTATTGTTTACAATGTAAGCTTCAGGATGATAAGGACGCCAAAATTAATTTGAAGTGGAATTCAAATTATTTAATTTAATGTAATTACTTAACTTAATAAATTGTTTTAAGGCTAACTTTTAAATTATATAGCTAAAATGACCAAAATAAAATGCCACTAACTTTATATATTATGAGGTTAATATTTATTATTATTTAAAAAATAATTTCGGATTATTTTGACATTACTTTAAAAAACCGACGTTTCGAACACATTGCAGTAGTTTGTGGTCACGGGTAGACTAACAATGAGGTAGCAGAGGTAGCATTCGTCTGTTAGTCAATATACCGAATAATACCAAACTATAGCTTTTTATTGTTTTTATTTATTGTTTTTGTTTTCGCGTACTGTCCAGGATTCCAGGTGGTAAATAGTGGAAAAATCAAAGATCTCATATTAATAGCATATTAATAATTGAAAATGTATAGAAAAATGATAAGAATCATATACATCATAAATAGTGCAGTAAAACAACGTCTGGTTGTAAACACAATATTAGTAGAATCAATTCCCACTCGAGTGAAATAATTATTTTGATTGTACTGTACTAGTTATGTTTCGAAATTTAGGTATCCCATATCGAAGGGCAAAAAAAACACAAGAAAGATTTATAGCGGGGACGGAGAAAGCAGGGACTATGCAACGGAGTGTCTTAACACTAGGTTCCCACGGTCCCTGCAGTTCCCTCTGCCTACCCTGCCATGTACGGGATAAAGCGTGAAGCTAAACAAAAAGAAAAGATTTGTATATTATATATATTAGAGGACAAAAACAAAAATAACAAATTTCTACATAAACACCTCATTTACATTGCATGTTCTAGAACTTTACACACATAAAATAGTAAATTTTATGCTCAACTTCTATTTTAAATGCAAATAGCTCTCCAGGCCTGTCCTGTTGGAAACAGACGTAAGAACTGGTAAATGTTGAAGTCTACTAGATCTTAAATAAAATATTTAAAATTATAATTAAAATATACATAACGCTCTGTCTCATTTCACATAAAAATTGGGAATTCAATTCCATTGATGAAATATCTATGAAATATAACTTTTGGTAAAGCAGGCAATGGAATCTTCAGAGCGACAGACGCTAACCCAACTTTATTCCGGGATAAAGTTAAAGCTTTGTAATCGAACTTCCTTTGGCTTTAACGAAACTTTTACTTTTCTTCTTTAAGGCAAAGAGTAATTGTTCAAATTAAAATATTTCTCAATATGACATTTAAGAGATTGTGAAGAGTTGTTAGGATGGAATATATCGAATATCGATAGGAATGTAGCGAATGTTGATTGTAGAGTATGTTAGGGACATCAAACTCTGAGAAATCAAATTGACATTAAAAATCTCACAATTTCAGAAAAAAAGATTAGAAATTTGTAATCATTGTGGCAGTTAGGTACGATATTGCTAATGAGCTGCGATAACCATATTGATCGATATATTTTTTGTACCAAAAAATGTAATTAATTCGGTTAAAACAGTTTTATTTCAAAAAAAAAAAAATACTGAAGTTCGTACTCATATTAAAAACGTTGTATTCGCTTCTCTTTCGGATATTTATAAATATTTAAAGTATGTATGCATTTGGTCATCGACTAGACGGCACAACGTCTAGATGCACGCCGGTCTCAACCGTAAAAGGAGAATAAAATCGCATTTCTCTAAACTAGCTGAGCTCATTTGCATTCACTCGCGTGTGGCTCCACGTCGCGCGTCGTGAGGTCACTATTATAGTGTGATTTAACTTAGCTAGAAATAAATTGAATTATGCCCTAACATGGTTCTTTGTGTTGTAATTCTAATTTGGGATTGGGATCAAAAATAATGTCACGAGCTCCTTTTTTTAAAGTGTATTTAAATAAATACAGCTAACTTTAAATAATCACAGTTAAAGAAAACGTATGAAAATGTTTGAATGATGATAAATTGATGGTAACAATGCAACATGTTGTATGAAGCATATAAGACGACGCAGCAGTATGAATAACGTATGGCTTAGCGCTCAGAGCGCTTAGATGGTTTCCAAGAGGCGCGGGTTCCAATCTCGCTGAATTCAATAAGAAATGTCTAATTCTATATTTAATATTAAATAAAAATTTAAATAATTAATTATAACACTTCATCAAAGAAACACTAAGTACTGTCAAACTTCTGTTACTTTAAACAAAGTACAAGTACTTACATAGATTTTATATATTTACGTCAGGTGCTTTATATATATATATATATATATATATATATATATATATATATATATATATATATATATATATATATATATATATATATATATATATATATATATATATATATATACACATATTTATATATATATGTATATTAAAAACAATTACAATCTCGCATTCATAACAAAACATGTATGAAAATCACGTTCAATTTCACCAATTGACTATTATTATTTTATATTTAATTTTGTTTGGCAAAGTGCAGACTCAAAAGTCTCATAGTTTAAGGGTGACGTCAGAAGTAATTCGCAACTGCGCTGCATGAACAGTCACGAATATTTGAGTCACGGAATTTTTTATCTACTTTTAATTTATATATATATATATATATATATATATATATATATATATATATATATATATATATATATATATATATATATATATATATATATATATATATATATATATATATATATACATATATATATATATATATATATATATATATATATATATATATATATATATATATATATATATATATATATATATATATATATATATATATATATATATATATATATATATATATATATATATATATATATATATATATATATATATATATATATATATATATATATATATATATGAGTTCAGAGTCATACTGCACCACGCAGAGGCAATTTCTGCCTGTAAACGTGAACTTTATGGGTTCGATTCTCACTCGTCGTTAATGATTTATTCGTTTATTATTCTTATTTATTCGGTATTAATTTCAGCCACTCAACACACAATTCTTCGAAAAGCGTAAAATGTTAGACGAGGTGTCTTAACATTAGATTTCTTCTGTTTATATTGTTATGTAATAACAGTGTTCCATTTTTTAGTACCATACTGTATAGCGCTATACAGTATGGTACTAAAAAGAGGAACGCTGTTATTCAATCATTTTAAGCATTTTTTATCAATTTGTGTAGATATTTTGTTTTCTAGTTTATACTACATTTATTGCAATGGCATTATTACGCTCATGTTATAGATTCGTTTCCCATACAAGAGGATTAAATAGTAACATTTAGTCGCTCTATTGCTAAGTTGGTAGGGTAGTCTCAAGTAATATTTCCTAAACAAATGATTTACCATAATACGCTTCGTTTAAAAATGAATTGCTAAGTAGCTAAATAAAGATCCGTAATCAAACTTTCTTAGTTAAAAGGCTATCATTTCGTCACCGCAGAAGAGTTGAAAATTAAAAGGGAGTGAGGGAATATCAGGAAGCGTCACCGCAAAGAACTTTACGAGTTTTAATTATAAAATAAGTTGGATGTTGTCAGTTTTTACGCTGTTTTTAGTATGCACGTAAACAATGTTTTTAAATATGAAGTCATATTTTTACTTTGACGATAAATTTATACACGAAAACTGCATTTTTCATGTTATCTTATATCAATTTTTAGTAATATTTTAAAACTAGAGAATGAGTTTGCTTTACTGATCAAGTCTCTGGAAGTACGTAAATGTTTGAATTGAAATCTCTTTCAATGAAGAATACTTAATGCCTAGGGTACATAGCATGTGTCGTAGGTTTAATTATACCCTTAAGTTACATTCATATGACTTCGAGGACAAAGCCGCATGTTAAAACTAGTATAAATTCTTTTATAGTTGTAATTAAAATAATCAATTTTACAAGAAAAAACTTTAAGTGACATTTTTCAAAGAGATTACTCGGGCGCTTTCGTGTCGTTCAAAGGCAAAGGCGAAGGCAGTCGCTAACGTTTAATATATAGAAATGATCGCAGCACTTTGTAGAGCTAATGGGTATCGGGATACAGAAACGTATCTGCATAATTACGGACAAATTCATGTTGATATCGGGCGCTTAGCTTGTGGCTTTGATATATCTCGGGGAGTAATTAATTTTTAAACGTAACGCAAGAGTTGTACAAAATTTTCTCATATGGTGATGATGTTTTAGATTCGAATTTTTTGTATTTAAGTATTATTGTGTACAGAGAGAAGATAGAGAAGACAGAGAATACCAGATCAAAACCGTTTTTTTTTCCGCCCATTGAGCGATGTGATGTGACCTGGTAGTCAAATTGTTATAATGTTGTATCAAAATAATAAAAGTATTTAATATAAGTAATGTAGACACTTTAATTATATTTATGGTACAATGTGTAATGCATTGATTATATACTCTTTGGTACGATGTTAGTTCTTTTTTTAAAAATAAAATGTATGATTGTCTACTCATTTTTTAAAATAAATTCAACTGTTGGCGACTTTCACTTGTTTCATTACACAAATAATATAAATGCTCGTGCTTAAATAGCCGTTAAAATATTAAAAAAATTATTGAAGACGACAGTACATTGAGTTCTGTTAACGCGTATTATCACTAAAAAGGAGAAGAAAATATAGATTCTGCCTTTTTTAGCTTGTCTACACTTACATATGAAATGAGATTAAATGAAAGCCCAAAGGAATCTTCTGTAAAATAGTACATATTTTTTCCATTTTTAATTCTGTTAAAGTATGTGATAATGCTTGTCAACATTTCCTAAGAAAATAATATCCAAAATTTCATCTCCAGTAGTCGTTTGTAAGGTGTCCGTCAGACTCAGTACTGCAAAAGTTTTATATGTACGATTACATGTACTGTTGTTATTTTTATATATGATATATAATGTTTAATATATATCATATTATGTTAATACACTTAATCAAATATCCTAAGCAATAGAGTTTCTAGATCACACCACATAATACCACTTATGAGTTTATCATCGAACTAATTAATTGCTTATTATCTATTAATAGAGTGTTATCTGTTAATATGGAAGTAGGTATATAACTTACAAAGAAATAGATTTCTGTATAAGTTACCTATAAGCCTTATTACTTTTTTGTTTTTATTGATTAAATATAATTATAATTAATCATCTAGCTTATTTTATTGTCTATTCTATGTCTTTCTATATAAGTTTTATAATGGTCTATATTTAAAAATATTGAATATGATATATGAGCACTATATATATATATATATATATATATATATATATATATATATATATGTATATGTATATGTATATGTATATATATATATATATATATATATATATATATATATATATATATATATATATATATATATATATATATATATATATATATATACATATATATATTATTACTGCTATCTCTTTTTATCAGAAAAAAACTTAATTTAGCTTTAACTCACAGCACAATGCTCCATTTCAACAGTATTTACTATAAATAAACAGCTATTCCATTATTAATATTCTATGAACGAACTGAACGAAGTCACGTGACCAGCTTAAAGGCAATACAACTTTAATGTACATTCTTTGTACTGTAACGACTGCACTTAATCGTAAGGCGCGTAGAAATTCCTCGCGTTGCAAATATAGTATTTTGCAGGTAAATTGAATGAGCTTTCCCAAGCTTGTATGTATCTATGCTGTGTTTAAATATAACGACTATAACCATCTACAATATATTGCCATCAATGGACCTGAATGGTGACGCTATCATTGGACCGGTGCAATCAAAGAAACTAATATCAACGGTAATAAATAATGAGTTTTATATTGTAAATTGAACATTTTAGTATTTCATGTAGATAGATGCCTTTTAGTCATAATTGAATTATATTTATATATTTCAGAATGTCGGCAAAGGAAAAGAAAAGGAAATATGAAAATGAAACTCACTATAGAATCTTTCAAAGAAACTATTGCATTAAATGAAGCAAGTCGAATTTATTGCGTACCAAAAGCCATATTAAAAAGACAATTAGATGGGAAAAATCTTCCTGAGGCATTAGAAACTGAATTTAGCAATCACATTGTTGAAATGGAGAATTCTTTTTTGATATAACTCCCGAAGATGTCAGAGAACTTGACTTCGGATTAGCTGAGAAAAACAAAATAAAAATCGTTTTAGTAAAATCAAAGAAGTTTCTGGAAAAATAGTACTACACATACATGAAGCGCCATCCAGATATAAGTTTTCGACAAATAAGAGCCATATAAATAAGCAGTACGACTTGATTTAATAAGAAAAAATTGTATAAAAAGTAGTTCTTATTTTGTGCTTCATTTGAGTCACCGTTATTGGACCATTAATACAAATGTGTCAAAGTCCAATGATAGCAACTTAATGGTCCATTCAAGGTGACGGAGGTCTAAAGAAAGCAACTCGTCATTGTAAAGTTATATTAGTATATCTCTAAAGCCTCTCAATTTTCATCGCCAATAATTTATATATGATTAATTTACATAAAAAAGTATCACATTCCATATTTTGTAGGTGATATTTCATGAGATATGATGTAACAAAGTGGTCCAATGATAGCAACCTTCCATATTATATATATATATATATATATATATATATATATATATATATATATATATATATATATATATATATATATATATATATATATATATATATATATATATATATATATATATATATATATATATATATATATATATATATATATATATATATATATATATATATATATATATATATAAATAATAAGACGTGAATAGTAAAGAGTAACTAGCAACTAACGTTCCTTCTACTAAAGTAAAGAAAATAGATTTTATATTACATAGGTAATAACATTTTTTAATATTATTATGTAGCTTTTATCTACAACTACAAAAAGAAATTATGTGCAGTTATGTGGTTTTCACGCGGAGCAATGTAGGCGAAGAAATATTTTCAACGGCTGGATGGAATGATAACAGCGTGGTAATGTTAGGTTCTAATCCTAATAAGGGAAATCTTTATATTAATTTTTTATTTATTTTCCCAAAAATAGTGCTATATTATGTTATAAATATTAAAAATATATTAACGAAGAAAAAAATAAAGAATTAAAACAAAAAAAAAGTCACGCAATCTTAACTTAAACGGGCAATTATAAAATCAAGCACCATCATAACGGCTGATAAGAATGATCGATAAGTACACCATTTACCGCATTTTTTCAACTTTTACATACATATATATGTATGTATTTAGGTACATTTGTATGGGACGAACCGGCTGGACCAGTGTAATTGATGACAGACAGGATCGAAGCTCCAACGCCTACTACACGCTCAGGATTCTTTCACGATACCTAATTATAAGATGTTTTTCTATATACATTGACGATTATATACGTAAAAAATATATATTTTTTTAAGTTAAAAAGCAATGTATTTTGTATATAAAGATCAATCAGCGCTAGGTTACGTAATATCTGCGGAAACGAAGAGCTTTATCAGTATACAAGTGATCCATTAGTACGCATGGCAACAAGCAAGTTTCAATTCCAACGGTTTTCAATTTAAAGTTTCTGTCGTAACAACTAAAGGATATTTGATACTGTTGTACTAAAGTTAAAAAAAATTAATCTATATATTTATTTATTTATTTACAGATGGTTAATAAATAAAAAGCTTACAAAAAAAAATTAAAAATCAGGTAACTACTCACTACGAGACGTTGTTTCGTTCTTTATGGTCTCGTTACAAATACCAAGAACTGAACTTGTAATTATTAACAAAAGATAATTACTACTATACTTATATAAAATATTAATCAATAAAAAACATGATTAATACATTACGATTCTGTTATAATGTAGGTACCTACGCAATGATTGAGCAGATTTAACAATCGTTAATTAAAAATGACAACTTGCATAATCTTATGTATGTTTTTGGCTGTACTAAATATTATTACCGATATTTAAAAACCTTACAGATTTAAGATATAATAAAAAATTAAAAACGTAGTGTTTCATCTCTACATTCTCTGGCTATCATACTATATATGGGAGAATCGGTTGAAATAATACTTAAATAAAACATAAAAAAAAACAAGAAAATAAAGATTGGGTTGAAATCTTTGAAGAAGAGAATTTATAAAACATAGTTCAATTGCTTTACTTGTTATCTAACTTTATTTATATTTTATTACAATTGTAATCTTAGTTTTTATGTAAATATGTGCGTAAACAATAATTTATTTCGCCTAAGAACAAATGTCAAAGAGGTTCTAACATTTTTCAAACATTTTGCTTTAGTTGTAATAGTAATGAAATCCCAAAAAAAATGTATATATATATATATATATATATATATATATATATATATATATATATATATATATATATATAAAGATTGGGTTATATATATATATATATATATATATATATATATATATATATATATATATATATATATATATATATATATATATATATATATATATATATATACATGTTATTTAAGACAATATGATATCGAAACGAGCCGGCAGGAAGAATTGTACTGCAAAAAACCTGACAGTTTCGAACCAGTGCAACCGGTCTCACCGAATCTCCCAATTCTGTACCCGATATCACCTTTATAAAAAAATAGTTTATACAAAAATATAATTTATGCTTCTAGTTATAAGGACTTAAATCATGAGAAAGTTTTCTTAACTTGAGACATTTGATTTTTCAAGCTGTATTATACCAAATACAACTGGAGTGCTGTAAATCAATCGTGTTGGTCGTTAATTTTTTTTATATATATATATATATATATATATATATATATATATATATATATATATATATATATATATATATATATATATATATATATATATATATATATATATATATATATATAATTGTAGGTAGAGGTATATTATTTTATATTGCATGTTATAGAAATAAATGTATAGACTGATAAACCACAGTCTGCCTCTAGACATGATAGATAGCGGGTTCGATTCAAACTTGGGGAGATTGAATATCTTTCATATTCGCTCTTGGAGCTGCGTTGAGCTCCGTCACTAAACATGCAAAATTAAAAAGACAAAAAATGAGAAACAGAGTGTCTTAATAAGTTAAGTTTCTTCTATATACAGTTTCTAATTACCTCTGCCTACCCTAGTACCTAGTATATGCTGCATACAGCATGAATAGCCTTGAAAATTCGTTCTTTTCTTTCAACCTTCTACATTTATTTAATATTTCATATTGATGTCATATTAGGCACACTTCTTTTGCTATTTGCGTTGTATTAAAATACACAAATAAAATTCTTTTAGAAAAACAATTAATGAGACTTAACTAAACAAAAAAGAATTACATTACAACATATATACCGACTTAACGATAATTTTACAAGACTTATGATATGCATTGCATTTTATAGGGTAAGTAACCAACTAGTAACACTCTTGGTTCTTTATTTTTAGCCAAAAATTCGACCCATTGCATATTGAGTGCTGGAATTCAAATCTGGTACATAATTCCAGGGAATCAAACCTAAAACCGACGCGCTTACATTCATATTTCATTAGTAACTTTTAAAAAAAAATAATAAAGAAAAATATAATTATAATTACTTAGATATAGGTACGCAACATATACACTATATATATACAACACACTTCGTACATTTATATATATATGTACTGCATATAGGTGTATGTAGGTATGTAGCTGCAAAAAACGCAACCGAATTTGCGTGCATTGACTCCGCGGATGAACCATTTAGCTATGGCCTGTAGCCTGCGTATCGTAAAACGAGTTTTATTACCGTTTACATTGTTAAGGCGGTCACGAAATATTTACAGATGATATAAGTAAAGAAAAATTGCTTTATGATATCTTCGCATATAGACAAGGGGATCCTAGCATTTTGACATTTCATTACCAACTCTTCTCGAAAGGGCGAGAAAATTCCATTCCCCATTCATTTTTAATTGTGACAAAACACTTTAATCTCAAACTACTTCTTTCATATTTCATTCATATTAATAGTAACACAATCATAATTATAACTGACATTATTTTTTGGTGCCATTTTTACCTTATACCATACGCTTAGTGGAACTTAACACCATAAATTGTTTTACCAGAGTGGCGAAATAAAAATAAATCATAACACCTAGTGAGAACCGAACACAAGAATTGTGAAGAAACTGAAGGTAGTGATATATACTCAAACAGGTTCCTTCCTCTATAGTGAAACAGAAATAAGCAAATCAACGAGCGTGTATCTTAAAATTATTATTTTTATAATCTAAGAAATGAATCTTTCAAATGACTTAACTACACATAGTATAAATATAACCATCTCTTATCAAGTATGAAATTAAATTAGAAACAAACCAATGTAGACAAACGAGCCAATGGTGCAATGGAAACGTGTAGAACGACACCCACACATGTAACTGACCAATCACTACTCAGTACATGCGCAGGAGTTTGGTCACGAAGTGGCTCGAGATTACGCTGAGATTGTCTTCCCTGTCTAGCTTGAACACGGCTTGTGTACCTATTGTTTGCTATAGTGGAGACATATATATATATATATATATATATATATATATATATATATATATATATATATATATATATATATATATATATATATATATATATATATATATATATATATATATATATATATATATATATATATATATATATATATATATATATATATATATATATATATATATATATATATATATATATATATATATATATATATAATTAAAAACCATTTTTTAGCCATCATTGTCTTTTGACTATGTACATAAAAGTTATATTACGAATCTAGAATAAGTTTGATGTAGATTTCTCTTTTTATTAAATTTAATAATTTTGTAAAATTTGAATACTACAAAAGTACCCAGATTAGTGATAAATCATTTATTTTTCGTACTTTTTCACACACCGAGTGGTGAAACTTGGGGCTGCGATTTGGAACGAAAATACCTCGAAGTATTAAAATTTAAAATTTTTAAAGTGGTTGTCTAAAAAGTGTACAATTTCCAAATAAGTTTATGAAATTTATAAATTACATTAAATTATAAGAAGCTAAATCATTTTAATGATAATTAATATACATATTTTGAAAATAAAATAATTACCAAGCAACTTTGCAATTTGCTCTCTGGTGGTTAATAAATTACTGTCGCGATAATGAACCTTCGTTAGGATTACTTTGCAATTCTAATTATTTAAGAGGTGGCTGTTTAAGAGAAGAGAGCGGTTGAAATGATTCAGAAATGCTTTGGTTACAATTTATTTATTTAAATAATATATTTTTATTTTCTCAATACTTTAAAGCTATGTTCCATCTTATATAATTATACGTTAGAATTTTTTTATACCTTCACGCTTTATCCCGCGCACGGCAGGGTAGGCAGAGGGATTTGCAGGGTTCGTATGAACCTAGTGTTAAGACACTCCGTTGCTTAGTCTCTGTTTTCTCCGACCCCGGGGACGTTAGAATTAATTTTCGCATATATGTATATATAAATATATATATATATATATATATATATATATATATATATATATATATATATATATATATATATATATATATATATATATATATATATATATATATATATATATATATATATATATATATATATATATATATATATATATATATATATATATATATATATATATATATATATATATATATATATATATATATATATATATATATATATATATATATATTATTTGACATATTGACTAATATATTATTAATTAATATATTATTATTGACTAATATATGATTAATATATTATTTGACATATTGACTGTAATAGATCGTCGTTCTTAAAGACCACATTATAATTTATTTGTAGAACTCTACAGAATCGAATAACTTGAAACTTCGAATATATAATTTCATAACTAAATTTATATGTTTAGTACACATAATTGGAGCTTTTTTAGCTTCATGCATTGTAACGTAAAGTTCAGGATAACCAGTATGTTGTTTTCTGTAAACCAAACAACGTGCATTGTTTTACGGTAGAGGAGAAATTAAAATAATTTATTACTTCGAGCGAAGATTGGATAGAATATATAGTGAGGTTAAAAAGATACATATATATTTACATTAATTATGTAGTAAGACTATCTATAAGCTATACTAAAAAATCTGATTTGAACAAAAAAGATACACTCTTATTTCTTACAGAGTAAATAGAATTTGCCAAGCAATAAGCGATGTTGTAATAAAACTTAAAATAAATGGTTATAGAAATGGTTGCTTTCATCTTTAAATGTGGCTTGGATATTTTGAAGGAAATTAAACTTCTTAAATAGTTATATTACAACTTCACGACATTAGTTATTCAAATGTCTTTTGTTACATTATTTAATACACGTGTACAGTTTAAAGTAGAGACAAAGGGTCGTATATTTTTTAAAGCTTATTTTAGTGCCTTAAGTTAGGCGATTTGGTGTGGCGAAATCGCGATGAAGAGGAAATCTATTCTATGTTTTTGTTCAGACTTTTGTAAAATCGATTATAAATTATATTATAAATTTAATATAATTATTAATTATTTAATTTAATTGTAAATTTAATTAATTCACTCATATCGATCTTATTTAATATGTAGGTAGGTGTAGAAAAACTTGATATATACCTAATTCGATTTGCTTTAATAAACTAAAAGTGATAAACAAAACTTTATATTTGAGGGAACCTATTGCGTCTAAACAGATCGAGTGCCACCAGCAATTATATCGTTAAGGAAAATATTCGATACTTCAAAACGTTTAAGCAATCATATTTAAGTGAAGTACTTCAAAGTACAGACCGCACACAGCTATGTAGACACTAAGGCGACTACGGTGTAATTATAGTTTTACTGAGTTGGCTAAATATGAAATTCTGCTATATTATTATGAGAATTAGTTTTATTTTTCTGTAATTTACTAAGATTATTTTAAAGGAAAACATATTACTTATTCTCTAACATTTTCATATTATATCTCTGCTGTGTGCGAGATTAATAGACTAAATAAAAACGATAGTAAATAGTGTTGTAGCTTTTATATATGTAGCTATAAAAAGGCATCAGAGGTCTACCCGTGACCACGGACTGTCAATATAGGCGATAAATCCGTTTAAATTGTTTTATTTAAAACATATAAAAATCGCGAAAATCAAAGAACTTATTAAGGCTTCAGAACTCGTAAAAAGCTAGTAATATTATAATATTTTTAATTATCCATCTTAAATGATATAAAAATAATGAACACAAAAAACATAACATTAAATTTGTGAAGCAATCTCAAAGAAAATACGACTCTTTTTATAATGATGATAAACCTGTACGAAGGTTTAACAAAAATAAGCTTTGAGATAACTAAAGGTATTGAGAACGGTATACCTTTGTTTAACAATATTAAAAGATTTCCTAACAAAGGACTATAATTCGTACTGATTCAGGAGATTTATGTGAATTTGTTGACATTGCTTACTTCACTAGTGTACGAGTTTCCTTTGATCATTAGAGATCTATATAGAAGATACATGTGTTTCTATAAAAGAGTTTGTTATATTCATCCAATTGAAATAATATTTATGTAATTTTAAAATTATATGTTTATAATTAATTAAATTATATATATATTTAAGTATCGCATGACGTTCAGTTTCTCTACCCCATAATAATTTCGGCAATCAACTCGGAGAACAGTGATTGGAGAACGGAGAACTTGATACGAATGGGGTGTCCTGTTACTATATGCTATCTACCATATGTATTTATATAAAATATATGTAGAAAAATATCTGTAATGTACGAATAATCCTCGCACATGCCAAGACAAAAATACAATTTGTTAAAGTTTGCAATGGATTTCTTGTGATATAGCTATTAATTATATTATATGGAAAGTAGAAGTTAAGACACTCCATCCTCGGCTTTTCGCCTTCCACCACTGCGTCTGAGTTTAACGCCGAGCTTTGCCTTATTACTAAGAACTTTAACTTATGCTTTTGAAATATGAGATAAAACTATATTGACCACCCATCATATGACATGGAGTTCGGTTAATGTCTTACCTGTCCTACGCATTAATTGACAGATGAATCGGTATCGGCCACGAATTAATCGTTCGCGTTGAATTATTTATAGTTCGGCGGCGAGCGGGCAGCAACAGGTCCGCATTGTATAGGGAATGTCGGGATGAGGGATCGCTAGGGTTGCTGAATGAAAGGTTTTTAATAGGTTTATTTTTTTAAAATAAACACATTTATATTTCTACATATATTATGTTGAATAGATAAAAAGTATAGCAATTTTTATGTTTATATAAGATGTACTTTAATAATGTTTTGACGAAGCAATTGTGTATATAGATTGTATGATAATATTAATTCTATAGAGTGAGCAGACAACTGTCTTATTTTGTGCCAGTCCCATAAAATGTGGACAGCGGATAAAGCTTTCTGTTCTGTTCTGTTCTACGGTAATGGCATTCCGAGCGTGCCAGTTGAGTACAATACACTTCGCCAATGTCACGTAGAATGGAGAGTACACGAAGGAGAATATACGGTGAAAAAAAAATAAGCTTTACACAATAATAGAATGCATGTAAAATAGAGATCCAATAAAAAATTCTTCACCTAAAACAAATTTAATATGTAAGAATTACAGTATATACCTACACATAATTCATAATACATTTTACACAGGTATTATTTCATAATCTAATATTATTATACTTAATGTATTTACAAAGAAATTTACATAGAGGACTAAACATAAATATTAACACACGCTGAACATTAAGAGGGCGAGAAACTTTGTTGGGAAGAATATCATACAAGGGACGAGTTAGCTTAGTGTACAGTGAGCCATCGTCAAGGGATAAAGCTTTATACTTCGATACAAGAAAGTATATGACATTCGAGGGATATATATATATATATATATATATATATATATATATATATATATATATATATATATATATATATATATATATATATATATATATATATATATATATATATATATATATACATGTTATTCGAGGACATCGTAACGCAATCGGTAGTGTATATATATATATATATACATATATACTTGTTATTTGAAAAATTTTATAGATTAAAAAAATAGTGCACTAAAAGTTGAAGAACTTGTTTTAATGATACTTAATAAAACATTGGAAAAAACAATAAAATAAGAATGATTTATGATGTTGTTTTTATAGCAACTACCAGAAAAAATATCGGCGATTTCATAGAACAAATAATTTATTATCTTTTACATTTTATATAGTTACGGAATAGATGTCAAAATTGTAGTGACGTATATGGAATAATATAACTATATAAGAACTTAAAACGTAGTTTATAACAAGTGTAAGCAAGAATATAAAATTCTTTAAGGGAACTTACTTTTATTTACATTATGTAGAAATGGGTAAAATTTAAGATCTTATTATAATAAAAAATATCTATAAATGCATTTTAGAATAACTTAAAACAAGGTAACAGCCCTAAGCTAAAGGTGCGCGGGCGCAAGAGCACGGCCAGGAATGCGAGCTCTTGTTCGTTTTGGGGAGAGCCGCAGGTAGGCGCGCCACGCCCGCGCTATCCGCTCACGATACCTACTCGCTCGTATTATTATAAAATATAAACTGTTATAAATATATGTTATACTTTTATTTTATTTTTAATTAGTATATATTTCTCCAGGGCCGTCGTACCGTCTACCCCAGATGTCAGCATCTACTTGTAAACGCGACGGTTTGTGGTTTCGACTCCTATGAGGGGAAGATGGATTTTTCTATTTCCATTTTATTCGTTCTGGCAACTAGGCAAAGCGCGGCGTTCAGTTCTACCGCAATGCTCCAAAAACGGCGGGAAGCAGGGACGGAGAAAGCAGGGACTTAGCAACAGAGTATCTTAACATTAGGTTCCTATGGTCCCTGCAATTCCCTCTGACTACCCTGCCATGTGCAGGATAAATCGTGAAGACATAATAAATAAATAAAAAATATATAAATAAAAAATACATATTTCACTGGCTTGGCTTTCCATCTTGGCTCAGATGAACATAATCTGATAGTAAAGTCTATTAAATTTGTGGCCGATTCCCATTCGGGTGAAGGATTATATTGCTTTTTATGATGCTTTGCGGAGAGAGACAAAGCTTTGAGTTTCGTTTCGTTGTGTTATGTGAACACAAATAATATCTTAAGTTTAGAACGTTGACATATTATGAGGTAAAAAGCTGCAAACTATTATTACGTCCGTATCTATGTGGTTATAAAATCCATGTTATAAAGGAATAATACACGTATAAATAAATATGATAAAAAGGAGTAAATTATATTATGAATATGATATAATCGTAAAGAACACAGCAATAAACTTCCTTTTAAATTATTTTTTTTTATTGAAAGTACAGGATTAAGTTTAACTAATCAATTTCAAATTTTCCTGTAATTCATTTTTCCTCTAAGTTTGAACTGTTTTATTCTTATTTCTTAAACATGATGGGTGTTTGTATTCAAAATGTGGATTTAATAATAATTACATTTAATAATAATTTCACATTACACTAGTCTTAGTAATATTGCATGCTAGCAGCTGAATCTACATATTAACACTCTTATTACTCTTACATATTTATCTTATTGTCATATATTTATCTTAAATCAATTTATCAGTACGTAATTCAATTTGGATAATTTTACATAATAAATTTATTATATATACTGCATGAATGCAAAAAAAATAATATATAACCTGTACTTTTGAAAGAATAAGATACTTAAATACTGAGGCTCAAATCTGAAGATGAAAATCTAAATAAATAAACGAAGGAGTAAATAGATCTCGAAACCCTCGCTTCGTTAGTGCCACCACGGTATCTTTCTTTTTTAATTTTTTTTTAACCATCACATGCCTATACTTAATATACGTATGTGAACAAATAGTTTCTAACAAATTTCCAGTAATCATTTTCAACTTTATTTAAAACGATGAGTTGAGTTTTCAAAGTCGTGTTTCTGATCAATTTATATTTTGAGTAAGGAATATACTTATTTATAAATAATGTCTATAAAATATAAATTAACTGTTTATTTTATATTTAGTAAAAGATATTGTCGGCATACGTCCTTTGTTCTCGATTATGCTCATACCCTCTGTGGTAGTCTATAGGCGCACAATATCAAAAATGCTTTTTCATTCCAGCTACATTACCATCGTTGATATTGGGAAATTATTTAATAAAGGTAAATATTTTGCGATTGTATAAAATCTGTTGTATTCACAACTGCATTCTTCATTATCATTTTAAGTACTTTTTAGGTTCACCCTATCCCACACATAGCAAGATAGAGGGAACCGCAGGAATTGTGGATACCGTCTTTCGAGGCATTGCGTATTGAGTGGCGGAACTCAACGCCACGCTTGTCAAATTGCCAAAGCGAAGAAATAAAAATGAAAAATCCATTTCTCCTTAAGTGGGAATAGAACCCGCAAACTGTCGCGTTTACAATTCTATTTTTTATAGTTTAGGCTAGATGGCAAAGTAAGCAAAGCTAGTTACTTAGGTTATACTAAATAAGTGATTTATTTAAAAATATCTTTTTGCTAAGATTTTAATGCTCTAGGATCAGTTTTATTTGTATTTTCTATTATATATTCCAATTGTACTACAACAACTTCACTTACTCGCCCAGTACACCTTTGCTGTCAACACGGGAGTTACAGTTACTCGCTTTGCCACAGGCAATTGTCAAGTACCTACTTGCTTGTTTTTGCTTGTATAGTTTGAAAATATGCCGATCAATGTTTAAAACAACTGCAAAATACATAAAATAATCTCCATTTACAAATATTGCAAAGCTTTTAAGAAGTTAAGTCATTCCAAATATTTGGTAAAAGCAAATTTAAATATTTAATACTGAGTAAAAGTTTTGTGGTTAAATATATAATAAGTATTAGGTATTTCTTGGAAGGAATATTTATTTATATCTGAGAAAAAGTGATATTGATATATATATATGTTATTGTTATCGTATATATACAATATTTCGATATACCAAGTCAAAGCGGGATTGACTTTACCTAACCAATACTCCAACTACAGTCTAATCTCAAGCTGCACTCTCTATAAGCCTAAAACGAGGCACTAACATTAAAAGGTTTCATGAAACGCACGAGATGAATATAAAAGCAAATGTTTTTTCAAAACCCTCTTTACTTACAAAAATATTATAGCTCAGCAATTATAAATTCACTTTATATTTATAATTTAATAAATAACCCATATACAATGTCCCTTTAAATCGGTAAAGTATCTTACAAATAAACACCGAAGTGTTTTGGCTCAACAAAAAAAAGATTAAAACTCTTAAGTCGGCGCGGACCCTTCGTTATTTTTTACTCCGCTCGGAGGTCAGTTGCGTAGTAAAGTATTGGAAGAATAAAAAGTCCGTGGGAGCTAAATCCAGGTCATAAACGTTATACAAAATTTTGGGCTTTTGTTTCTTATTTAAAAAATTCTAGATTTAAAAGGAATATTAAGTAGTTAAGTTATGTTTTTTGTTATAATACAAATTAAAACTTAATTAGTAGTAAGAGTTCCTTGTATTTTTATATCAGGTTACTTACATTGTGCCTGATTCAAGAGTTGTAGAGTCAGCAAATAATTTTAACATAATGACGCCATGTGTAATTATTAAATAGAATATTTTTCTAAAGCTATATAAAGACGGAAAAAAATCAGTGTAACGTTTCTTCATTCTCCGCTCTTGGTAACAAGTACCTATAATTAAGACATGAGTACTTAATTATAGTTATAAAATATATTCCGAGTGAGATTAGTGAAACTGGTCTGACGGCGTCGTGATAGCAACGACAAGGATATATCTTTGATTTTATAGTTTCATATTAAATGATTTTTTATTAGCTTCACGCACATGGCAGTGTAGGCAGAGGGAACTGCAGGAACCAAAGGAACCCAGCGTTAAGACACTCTATACCTTGCCTTCCGCCTTTTTCGAGGCACTGCGTGTTGAGTGGCGGAACTCAACGCCGCGTTTTGCCGAGTTGCCAGAGCGAAGAAAATAGAAATAGAAAAATCAAAAACTTGCGTTTAAGCAGATGCTTCGCCTCTGTCTTTGTCTCTACGAGGAAAATATTTTCAATAGATTTTTTCACGAGAATTACTTAACTAAATTTAATTCTTACTAAAACATGAATTTCTTTCTTGGGCCACTATGGCCACGTTTTATCATCTTAATCACGTCTTAACTTACCATTTACATACATATAAAGTTTATTATGTTTCGTTCCAAATTTGTTAACCACTCGCTTAACAAAACAATTAAGTTTTAATTGCACGTAGTACGGCTTGCGTGTACCTACTTCGCCTTGCATCGAGCTTTGGGGTGAGGATTATATTTGAGTAAAGCTCTCGTAGCAGCTTTTAATTGTTTTAAATATAATTTAAAAGAACTAAAAGCATCTTTACAGAGGCATCTCTATTATTTAAAAATAATATATGCTATTTTTATAAAAATATATACCTGCAATTGTTACTTGTTAAAAAATTACTTCTTTTTTTTTTCTACAATGTACACTACTATATAAAGAAAGGAAATCAGGTGTTCAGATACTCAATTTCCTTATTTTTGGAGACGTTCCCTGTTGAGAAGCGGAACTCAACGCAGCGCTTTGGCTTCTTATTAACGCAAAAGAACGGAAAAGTACTAAGGAGCTACTAACAAGTGAAATTTGAACCAAAAACTGTCACGTTTACGACTTTAATTGCGACAGTTTTGGGTTCAATTTCCACTCCAGTACGAACACGTTTTATATTTAACCATGTTACTACTTGCTACTCGAAATGTAATAAAACGTATAATTTTAATGTCTGCAAACATTGCTGTATATTAAATTTTCACAACTACTCGAGAACTGTTGCATTTGTAATTAGAATAAAGAAATTAAATTTTAGTAATCTGTTGAAATAGAATACGCTACGAAATTGGTTTTGAAAGTTAAGTTGCCTTTCTGTTGTTGTTGTAGATTGGTTAAAGTAACTAGATCAGGATTAGAGAGGTAAGATTTGGATTCTTAATAGATTTACTATTCATTTATCTTCACACTTTATCTCACATAAAAAGGTACGGAGAAAGTACTCGCCATTTCTCGTTTTCCCTGACGATTCAATTACTAATGAAGAGTTGAGTAGTGGAATTCAATATTATACCAAAAATATAAATCAGAATAATTTGCTAAAAATACACTTGAAAGCTGCGCATAGGCGCATCACCTACCTGTAAATGCGACGGTTTGTGAGTTCAATTCTACCAAGGGAGGATGGATAATTTCATTTCCATTATCTTTGCTCTAGCGACTAGGCAAGTGTGGCATCGATTTCCACCACCTGGAAGTCCTGGAAGAATTCGGAAAGCGGGAAACGAGGAGTCTTATCATTTTCTCACTAGATTCCCTCTGTTTACCCCCGTATACGCGTGATAATGCGTGAAGCTAAAAAATAAAATAAAAACACACACATTATCGTCACATATTTTCATACTGTACCACAATGGGAACAACATAATACATAATATATTAGCAATTATTATGTACAATCGGCCATTACAAGAGAAAAGACAGCCTTATACATATCTATAAAATGTATCGCATTATAAGGCTTAAAAAGAAAATAAAGAAAAACATCTTAAACATGGGGTATAAAGATTCTTGTAGCTATTTTCGTCGAGTTTTCGAGATAATCGACGTTGTTAGTAGCTTTTATTAAAGGCTCGGTGTATCTTCATTTTGGTTTAACGCTGCATGAAATTTATTACGAGACGTGCAATAACATTTGTTTTGCATTGAAGTGCTTAATGCATACTTTAATTTAAGCAAAGCAAATTGTTTTGTAAATTTGAATGAAAAATTGTGTTCTTAATTTGAGTACTAATATACTGCATCATAAATGGATCTTTGATATATGGTGGCACAGGTGGATTTGTTTATCGGCTTTTATTAGTTCAATTCATATTCGGAAGATTAGACTTTTTTCAATGGCAAGCGCTGGTCAGCAAATGACAGCGTTAAGTTACGCGATGTTTCAAATTTGAAAGAAAAATATAACCAAGTGTTTTGATTAATTTATTTCTATGCTCCCAGTATATGCAGAATGAATGTATATGAAGTGTGATAAGTGCAGGGTAAGCCGAAGTTCATATAAAAGACGTGCCTTAGAAGAAATTACCTATCTAAAATTGACTTTACATTATTGTTTGCTGGAAAGGAGTAAAATAAAAAGTAAAAAAAGAATTAATAATAATTGGTTCAGTTTTTATAAATAAATTTGTTATTCTACAAATTATTACTTTCTTTTAATGAAAAATTTATCTACACATTGATTTAATGTGCTAATCTCCGGAACTAGTGAACTGAATTTAAAACATCTCTATACAATACAGGTAATATTCGTAATTTACCTTGACACCGACTGGTTTAACATTTAGCACACAGGTGCAATCGAGACTACGATTTATTCTTTTATGACATTCTGACAATCCCCACTTCACCTATAATTATTATCTTGCCTATATTTTATTATTTGCCTCCCTGGGTTAATTTAATTAGTCATGACTTACTTTGGTTATATACATGTTTAATACACTAATGTAGCACTTGACATAGTGAAAACGTAAAAAATATATAGATAGATAATATTTTAGTACCTATAATTTTAAATTACACCTTAAGTTAAGTTAACTCTAGCCATTGGATATCTACAACCTTAGACAACGCCAAATTTAACACACGAGATCCCTTAATTCGAATATTGGCTTGAGTTAGGTACACGAAGAAATAAAACTATACTGTCGATCGCCAATTAGTTACATTTTGCTCAACTTAACTAAGAGTTACGGATCTTTCTACAATCTTTGTTAATAGGAAGTAAAAATTATATGTTGTAAACTTATGGACGTACGGGAAGTTTTTTTTTTTTGTATGTAGGTTTTGATTACGCAGCGTTCGAAGTGTAAGCACTCGTGTCTTCAACATACTTTGACTCATAGTTTTACTGTGATATTCCTGTGATTCGAGGAAATATATTACTGGTTATTTTATTAATTAAGTTATATTGATAAGCGCACAGATATACAGGTAGAAGGACAGAGAACAAAGTAATGTTTTAATAATTTTTTCAATTAATTTTTTAAAATAATTAAGTTACCTATATATTATTGAATTGTATCAAACAACCTATTTGGTTTGATGAGATTAGTAATCGTAATATCTCCTTTTCTACTGAGGTCAACTAGAGCTTACTTAAAGTAAAAATATTTTCGTTAAACTTAAAATAATGATTAAGCAGTCTTAATGTAAAGCGCTGCGACTCCACCCAATTTTAAGACAATGAGTGTTGAGAAGAAAAAATAAAATAATTCATAATCCCCCGAGTGGAAATTGAACCCACAACTGTCGCCTTTATGCTCAAAAACTGTACCAATCGCCACGAGTACCTATATTTTGATTAATTATAAAGATAAATAGACATTCATTGGATATAAATAACTACTGATTGTATGATATCTTAGCAAATTGCTGTTATAAAGTAGGCCCCAAAAGATTTAAATGGCCGTCGAATTAAAACTACACATTTAGCCCCATTAAAATCAATTCAACATGAGTAGCAATACGAGTTAACTTTTTTTACCTTCAAGCAGTTTCACATAATAATACAGTAAGGGAATCTAGTAACCAGTTACTCTTGCTTTTGACACTACTTTTCACCCAATTACTAAAATGATGGTCTGTCCTTGATTTAAACTTAGAAACATCTAATATGAGAGGTACCATCAGACAAGAGAGGTTATTATAATATTATTATGAGTATATTATATTAGCTTATTATAACTAGAAATTTTGTTTCGTAAGCAAGCAAAAAGTTTTTATTAATATTTAATCTTTTTAATTACTTTGCTCTTATAAGATTTTATCTCAAGAATTTTATAATGGGAAATAATATTTCAGTCATGACATTTGGACTGGACAGATATGTGTAAATATATTATAATTTAAATTAAAAATATATTAAGATTTAATAATCTGTGTAGATTTCTCTATTGTGACATTTGCTGTCAAATGCATTCGAAAATTACAAAAAAATCAATATAATAATTTCTCTCACCGTACATTCTCCTTTGTGTGTTCTCCACTCAACAAGACACTGGCGAAGTGACACTCTTGAAACTCCGTAAATAAAGAGAAGAAGAAGAATAAATCAACATTCTAACCAGTTTTGCTTCTTATTTAATTAAAAAAAAAACGCTTAGATATAGAGCTGCCATTATAATTGTTTGAGAAATTCGCAACGAAGAGGTACACGAGATGGTAGGTACCAGCGAAGATGTCATAGTAAGAATGAAGAAGAACGTGCTCAGATGGTTTGGGTACGTCGAAAGAATGGGTGACAAAAAATGGTAAAAAAGATATACGACGCAAAAGTGAGTAGTACGAGAGGTAAGGGGAGACCCCGGTTGATTTTCGAAAATACAGTGTCGAAGATGCTGGAAAGTAAAAAGCATGAAGACTCCCCGGAGAGCATGCATGAAAAGGTTAATGACAGTGAACGAAGCGAAGGAGGTATGCAGGGACCGCAGCGTTTGGCGCTACGTTCTCTCTGGCTACTTCGCTAGGGATAGAGCGTGAAGATATATTTGTATAAGTAGTAGTAGAGGTAGAGTGACGAAATCTTTCGATAATTTTTATTAGAATCTGTTAATTATAAACAATTATTTATGAAAACACACCTCAAAGGTGATTCTAGTGGAATTATTCTTACCTGTTTAATAGAGAGATAAAAGTCCATTTCGAAAGCGTTCCTCAATGTGGCCTTCCTAAGCCATGCTCTGAATTAATTGTCCTATAACATAATGAGCCTAGTGCTTGCACAAGGAATCCACGGACTGCTAAGTTATATATTATATATAAAATAATATGCTTAAATTGACATATAAAGCTAGTATCAAGTAATACCTAAAGGAATATATTCGAATGCATTAGCTATCAAAGGTGCGGATCATGTGCATGAAATAAAGAACAAGAAAGTAAAGTAACGTGCAACAACAAGTACAAAAGGAAAATAACGAAAATGCCGCGCGCCGGCGCAAGCGAGCCGATCTCAGATATTGAAATGAACAAGACATAGAAATGCTTAAAGGTCACCGACGTCTCATGCCCCGCGATCGCGAATAATGTGCAACTGCACGGATTGAATTGATTTCTCTATAGCAGTTTTAATATAATCTTTATGGTATGGAGAAATTTTAACAATTTATTTTAAGATCTTTTTAATGTTTATTTGTCTATATATATATATATATATATATATATATATATATATATATATATTATATATATATATATATATATATATATATATATATATATATTATATATATATATATATATATATATATATATATATATATATATATATATATATATATATATATATATATATATATATATATATATTATATATATATATATATATATATATATATATATATTATATATATATATATATATATATATATATATATATATATATATATATATATATATATATATATATATATATATATATATATATATATATATATATATATATATATATATATATATACCTAATCTTCTTAAATGAGGCTAGACCAGACACACTTTCTTAACTTTTTTTGAAATTTATTTTATATATAATCCTTTTTTAAAGCTATTACAAATATGCTTAATATTGATGAGGATCTAATTAAATAGCAATCAAACATTAAACTAAACTTAAACTTCATTTTAAACTTTATTTTCTTAAACTTAAGCTTCATTTTCTTCAAGTATTCGATTAAAAAACTATGAAACACTTTAATATATTTCATATTAATTTCGCTAAAAGAAACAGCCCAACAGAGCCCTTTGGTAAATCCTTTTTAGAAAGTTTTTTTTAGCTTCACGCTTTATCCCGCTTATAGCGAGAATGGCAAAAGGAAGTGCAGTATCCGTGGGAAGTAAATGTCAGTATAGTGATTATTTAAATTTGTCTCTTTGAATATAAGAAAATGTCGTTTGTCAATATCAAGCAAATACTATAGATAAATATTTTATTATTACGTGTGTTACTAATTATGTCACAACGCCGGTGTGTTAGTTTAAGATAAGCAATAATTAATTAATACATAATGAGACACTGTGAATGTCGGATGTAATTAATATTATAAATAACTGTGAAATTATTCAATATATATATATATATATATATATATATATATATATATATATATATATATATATATATATATATATATATATATATATATATATATATATATATATATATATATATATATATATATATATATATATATATATATATATATATATATATATATATATATATATATATATATATATATATATATATATATATATATATATATATATATATATATTATATATATATATATATATATATATATCTAGGTATTTATTTAGGTAGAAAAGTTGTGAGGATTAAAGTGAAATTATAATTACTTCATATACAACAATGATCATTAAATCTTTGTGATATACTGTCATCATTTTTTAGATATTTTAAAATTACGCCATTACTTAAAAATAACTAAAATGTTGTAAAATATACATTTACAAATAAAAAGAAAAAATAAATAAATTGTTCATTAAATAATTGAAAGCGTACAGAATTTCACTGTTACATATTTGTTGTGAAAAAATAAATGTTAAAATAATACAAATACCTATATGTTTCGGCACATTTTTACTCTAATATCCTTTGTTTAACTTCAACAAAATATACTTAAGCTGAACTAAACATAGGTAATAATAGGCAAAGCGTGGCGTTGAGTTCCGGCACTCAACACGCAATACCTCGAAAAAGGCGGGAAACGGGGACGGAGAAAGCAGGGACTAAGCAACGGAGTGTCTTAACACTAAGTTCCTATGGTTCTTGCTGTTCCCTTTGCCTACCCTGCCATGTGCGGGTAAAAACCGTGAAGCTAAAAAAAAAAACTAAATATATATAATTAAATAATGAAACTAAATATAAACATATATAGCTAAATATAACATAACATCATCATTATTTTTTGTACTATCGTTGCAGCGTTGATCTGTGGTACAGGCGGAGTCAATTTTTTGCCTTTTTTTCACTTCAAGAATCAAGGTGGGCCGCCTGCTATAGGAATTTTTTTGTAACTACGGTGCTGATACAACCGATATGTCAGCTTTGATAGACACTAGGCTAGTGTTTCTTTGAATATATTATTAAATATATATTTTTTACTCTATGTATTTATTTTGAAATGTTTTTAATTGCTAAATTTAGTTATTAATGAATCTCATGTGATGGACCTCGACATACAATGTTAAAAATAGTAAAATATGAGTTAGTTACCCGAGTGGGAATCAAATCGATCATCCACAAAGCTTAAAGTCAGATAATTTCCCTACTGCTGCGACACGACGTCTATTAAATTGTTCTCGTGTTAAATTATTAATTAAATTTAGTCATAAAAAAATTTATAAGAATTTTTAATATCGTTTTTCTTATTTTAATAGATTGGTTCTGATTTATAAAAATATTGTTACTCGTGAAACCCTGATATTTCTTATTACTAAAAATAATATGTATGTAGACCAACGATAGAGCAGTTCAATTTAAAATTCCATTAACATTGCACTGCAGGGACAAGGATGTTTCTATCAAGAGCGCAAATAAATGCACCAATACGTTGAGTTGGAATGTCACAGTATGGAGCATCCAACTTGCATATGGAAATAGATTCAATTTAATTTACCAAATGCAGAATTATAATGCGTTTGACATAATTTAAGTGTTTTTTTCAAATATGTAGGTATGTTTGTGTTTGTTTGGCTTCACGCTTTATCCCGCACATGATAGGGAAGACAGAGGGGACTGCAGGAGCTACAGGAACCTAATATTAAGATACTTCATATATATATATATATATATATATATATATATATATATATATATATATATATATATATATATATATATATATATATATATATATATATATATATATATATATATATACATATATATATGCTATTCTAGAACAATTAAGAAAAACGATACCGAGTCTATAAATAATTTTGATTTAAAGTAACAAAAATAAAACACCGACGCCGTGATCTAGAATAATTAGAATCTACGTAGGAGATGGTAGCATAGCTTCTGGCGATTATCTGTCACATGCTGGACGGCAACAATATTGAGCAGAAATGAAGATACATATATTTATATAATTATATACTTCATACAGTATATATAAGGGTAAATAAATTATATATTTTTTAAAGTGAACAAAAACATGTCATATATATATATATACATATATATATGCTATTCTAGAACAATTAAGAAAAACGATACCGAGTCTATAAATAATTTTGATTTAAAGTAACAAAAATAAAACACCGACGCCGTGATCTAGAATAATTAGAATCTACGTAGGAGATGGTAGCATAGCTTCTGGCGATTATCTGTCACATGCTGGACGGCAACAATATTGAGCAGAAATGAAGATACATATATTTATATAATTATATACTTTATACAGTATATATAAGGGTAAATAAATTATATATTTTTTAAAGTGAACAAAAACATGTCACATAATTAAGTACATGAGTAAATCAAAATGTATAAAAAAACATAAACAATTTTGTTTAGCTTCACGCTTTATCCCGCATATTGTAAGGAAGGCAGAGGGAACTGTAAGAACCATATGAACCTAGTGTTAAGACACTCCGCTGCTTAGTCTCTAGTGCTTTCTATATACGAGGGTCAAACTGAAAGTTCTTAGAAAATCAAAAACTAAGCATTCTAGCAAGTTATTAGTTTTATTATAACTTTTCAAAATAGCGTCCGAAAAGCACCTTGAAACCACCACCACCAGAAAAGCACCTTGCCCACTCGGCCTTAGGGGTCTCTTCAACGGCGTTTTGAAACACAGCCACTGCATCTTCGGCGTCCATAAAATGTTTTCCTCGAAGTTTTTCTTTTATTTTCGGGAATAAATAAAAATCGCAGAGTGCGAGGTCGGGGCTTTACGGCGGGTGACCCAGTAATTCCACATCTATGGTCGCCAAATAGTCGATCGTTTGCCTGGCGGTGTGCGACGAGACATTGTCGTGATGAAGGAGGATCCTGCTGCGAGGTCGTTTCTCTCGAACTTTTTCCAAGACAAGTGGCAAACAGTTGTTAGTGTACCACTCTGCATTAACCGTTTTCTGATCCTCTAAGACAACTGTCGCGTAATGACCTGTCTTTCCGAAGAACGAGGCCACCATCTTTTTTCCAACACTTCGACCTCTCTTCACTTTAGTTGGCAACTCTTCGGAAAGAAACACCCACTGAGCAGACTGTCTTTTGGTTTCCGGATCATAACAGTAAATCCAGCTTTCATCACCCGTTAGTATGTCGAACACAGCATTTGACTCACCTCCGTTAAATTTTTGGATCATTTCTCGGCACCAATCAACACGGCGGAGTTTTTGAGCCTCGGTCAAATTATGCGGTATCCAGCGGGCACAAAGCTTCCTGACCGCTAAATGTTCATGGAGGATTTTTTGCACTTGACTCATACCTATGCCTGGACTTCTCTGAATCTGCTGATAGGTCACTCTTTTGTCAGTCTCTATCATACGCCGCACAACACTGATATTATCTTCAGTCGTCACTGTAGAAGGCCGTCCCTCACGCAAATCATCGGTGAGATTAGTTTGACCACGTTTGAATTCATTAAACCAGTTGTAAACTGTGGCACGAGATGGGGCTTCATCGTGACAAGCCAATCGAAGTCTATCATAACTTTCTTGTTGACTTATATGACATCGAAAGTCATAAAAAATCATTGCACGAAAATTTTCTCGGCTTAAATTCATTCTGACGTGCACAAACAATTTTCAATTTGCCACCAAATCGTAAAACAAATGACAAACGAATGAAATGTATACTCAATATTATTGGTAAAGAGTTCTATTTTCAAAATTTAAATTTATTTTTTTAATATAATGCTTTTAAGTTGCCAGTTCTAAAAACTTTCAGTTTGACCCTCGTACCTACTTTCCGCCTTTTTCGAGGCATTTCGTGTTGAGTGGCGGGACCACGTTTTTGACTACTTTCCAGAGCGAAGAAAATGGAAATAGGAAAATCCGAGTGGGAATCGAACCCTCAAACCGTCAGCGTATACAGGTAGACGTTTACGCCTCTGCGCCAAGACGGTCTTCATGTTTCTTTAAGTCTATCTTACTAGAAAAATAAATGACTTCTTCACTCGTACAAATGCGATGTTGAGTTCTGCCACTCAAAAAGCAATCCCTCAAGCAAGGTTCGAATTTGGGTCGAAAGCATACAATAAAGTGTCCTGACCTCAAATTCTCTTTATCAGTTATAAAAAATGATGATAATATAGATAATTTAATAACTGCGAAGTTTGTTACTGAAGTAGTAACAGTATGTCTGTCAGTAAATTTTTATGATACAACAACGTAATAATGGTCAACAACATAATATAAGATACCTTATATCCTTCCAACAGCTATAATCAATAAAAATTAACTGCATTTCCTTTTGTACAGGCTAGTTCTGGTATAAAATCGTTTAAGTTTATTATACCAATGTCCTATCCCAGAAGGTATTTTTAGGGCTTTACGAGGCAAAATATGTGATTTAAGCTTTATGTTGCTAAAATAAGGTACTTTATTGAACGTTACAAGCTTTCTAGACTTGAGTTTTAGCTATCTTAAGTGTATCAAGATTAAATTTTTCTTCCAGTATCGACTATCCCTGGCTATTTTGTATTGTAGTTGCAATACAAGGCTTTTGTGGTGAGATAAGCCTTCCACAGGCATTTTATAAGACAGTATAAGATAAAATGTACATTATTCTCAAGTTATTCGATATTGTTGTTCTATATTTAGTGTGATGATTATTTTTTGTAACTGTTTAAGAAATATTTGTTCAGATTTCGATATTAATAAAATATGATGTTAAAAAACTATGCGGTGAATAACAATCATAAGCAAGTGCCATGGAGACGCTCATAAAACAATTTATTACAAGTTATTAATGAATTTCAAAGACTTCACATGTATGAAAAGGCTTAATAAAGCGTAGAAATTGTAGATAATTAAATTTTTATTGCACATCCATACATCCATTATCAAGAATATAAATAGGAGTATTATAGTGATGTATGTATTTATAAAGTATAATGATAACTTTATAACATTGTTATATGATATTTTAAATAGCATATCTATGCTATATATTATATATATATATACATATATATTTTATAACAATATATATGTCTATATATATATAATATATATATATATATATATATTATATATTATATATATATTATATATATATATATACTATATATATACTATATTATATATTCTATATAATATATATATTATATATTACTATATATATATATATATATATAATGGCTTATGTTACATTATATATGACTTACGTATGTGAATATGTTTTAGCAATATGTTATACATTACTATATGCTTCATAAATTTTATCTTGGCTTTACTTTCGTCCTAAATGTTGTCTGGAATAAATGACTATTAAGTTATAATATTACCTCTGTAAAAAAGATGACATTTTTATAAGTCTCTATGATTGTGTTAAATTAATATTGAGATCAGGGATAGTGAGCTATTGTGGTGATAGGCCTCGATTCTGAATAAACGTTCTGGTTTGACAAATATCTATTGTAGACGTCAAAATTACAGTCATAGTGCTGGCAGGAATTTTAGTTACTACAGTTAAATTATAGTCTTATTTTCGTTTTTAAAATTTAGAAAAAATACGTTTAAAAGAGATTGACAAGAGACAGTGAAAGAGGTGAAAGAGGTATGCCGGGACTGTATTACGGTATTCGAGGGTAGTGTTTATGTATATATAAGATGGTAAAGATGAGAAACTCGAATCCTTACTATCAGGGATCTTGACCGCAAGCTGATTGACTTCCATATATAAATACTAAAAAGATCAAATTGACTTATTGAATTAGTGTTTTCTTAAATAAATTTCGTTAGTTAGATCATCGATAAATGTGAATATAAAAATAATTTTAAAATATAATGTTCTGTGTTATTTGACTATTTCAACTTGAACTTTAAAGTTATGCCATTTCCATTATGTTTCATGGTCAATGGATTCCAGACGTCGTAAATTTGTGCTTACTCGACTAAGAATAATTTAGATAAATTGTTCTATGCTTGATGAGCAATTTTGCTCGTATTTTGCGAAATTGCCTTAAAATTTTACAAGATTTTTTATTGCTTAAAATGTAAATTGAAACTTTGTATTTTACAATATTTTATTTTAGAATAATTATGAATTTTCAATTTATAGACAATTTTCGATATAAAAGGTGGTTTATGTCACAATTGCAGAACTATTACAAACATCAATCTACATTCTAGGTCTCTTTTAAGAAATTTAATTTGGTGTTGGTATTATATAGCTATATCTTAAATTGTGGAAAATAAAGAGTGCGGCGTTGAGTTCTGCCCAATACGCAAAGTCTCAAACCCATGTTAAAAACAGAAAAGTTTTTTCTTCCCCATTAATTGCTACCCTTTACCATCGTGGCACAGAGACGTAGCGTTCGCCTGTAAACGACGGTTTGTGGATTCGAAATCCACTCCAGGAAGAGGGATTTTTCATATCCATTCCGTTCCGCCACTCAACACGCAATGCCTCGAAAAGGCGGAAAGCAGGGAACAGAGTGTCATAATAGAAGATACCCGTTTTCCTATGGTTTCCTCTGTCTACCCTTCTATATGCGGGATAAAGCGTGAAGCTATCACAAATTCTATCCTGATAGAGTCTTAAAATTATAAATTGCTGGCGTTTTCCAAATCAACATAATATTAATTGAGTATAAGGCCAAGTAACAGCGAGTGTTGCTCATTTCTATCGAACATTAGCCGGATGTAATTTCATCTCGTCATAAGCTGAGATCGTTGAACTGTGATATTTTCGATGTGCGTTAATTTTTTTAGTTATTTTGCTACCACTTCTTTCTTAATACTTTTATGACTTAAATCTTTATTACAGATAGCTTATTTTATTGCGAAATAAAATTTCGAGTATGATTAAATGTTTTATTTTTATATGTTGTATTTTATTAGTGGGCGTGGAATTGTGATAGGGCCCAGTTATAAATCTTCTATAGATATATAAAATACCTGCACGCTTTCACGCTTTATCCCGCATATTGCAGGGTAGGCAGAGGGAACTGCAGGAACTATATGAACCTGAGTGTCAAGACACTCCGTTGCTGAGTTCCTGCTTTCTCTTATATAAAATATAAAATAGTAAAGTAATGATTCAATTAATTATTTCAATTTTATTATAACAAAATGAATTCATAAGGGAAATATAAAGCTAGGTTGTTTATGTAAATAAAACAATATATCAACAACAAACAGTTTCTAGTTGGACCCGGCTATTCCCAAAGGTTCTAGTTTGTTACGGTATATGTTTTTGTTATATATATATATATATATATATATATATATATATATATATATATATATATATATATATATATATATATATATATATATATATATATATATATATATATATATATATATATATATATATATATATATATATATATATATATATATATTATATATATATATATATATATATATATATATATATATATATATATATATATATATATATATATATATATATATATATATATATATATATATATATATATATATATATATATATATATATATATATATATATATATATATATATATATACATACCGGGGACGGAGAAAGAAAGGACTAAGCAACGGTGTGTCTTACCACTAGGTTCATATGGTTCCTGCAGTTCCCTCTGTCTACCCTGCCATGTGCGGGATAAAACGTGAAGCTAAAAAAAATGTATATATAATATATGTAGTTTAATTAATAACATATAACATAGCTAATTTATTTATTAATGGAGATCAAGTTAGAGAATAATAAAAATTAAAAATTAATTATTAAATAAGAATTTGTTTTTTAAAGTGCGCAATTATGATTGTACTTTACAAAAAACATAATATACATTTTAACCATTAAATAAACGTATGTATATATGAATCATATTAAAAATAGAATGCACCTGAAATAGAGCATTATTATTGTAAACAGAAGACGTTTCATAGCTTCCCTCTGTGTCAGGCAAATAGAAGGAAAGACAGGTGAATAAAACATTGAGTGTTTAAGCATAACGTTCCCCGCTTTTCTTTTCCCCTTTAGAGACATTGTGTACATTGTTGCAACTTAACGCCTCGCTTTTTCTTGTTGAGCGAAAAATAAAAAAAAACATGATTCTCAAGCAGAAATTGAACCCAAAACTGTCGTTTTTCGTCAAACGGTGCATGACTCATGTTTTTAAGATATATTATTTATGCAATTTATTAAGAACAGTCAAGTTTTACCATCAGATGTCCAAAGCCACTTGTCACCTGGTTAACCTAAAAAGCACTACGAAAGAGATAGCGTCATCGATTTGCATTTAAGCTTTTCCACTCATTTCGTAAGATAATGTCGACAGCTTTATAAATATGTAAGTAGATTGCCATTAAATGGTATAATTACGTTGAATTGGACATGCCTGTTTTCGCTATTAAATTATCGTTATTATTGTAAAGGTGCTCCATGTCATAGATGCAGCTTATATTAATGTTGTATAGCATGGGAAGTAGACGTTTTTATAATATAATATATAAAAAATAGTATTTTAAGCCATTTGCCTAATATATATATATATATATATATATATATATATATATATATATATATATATATATATATATATACCAATACACCGAGTACTAGATATCTAGGTAGGGTAGAGTAAAAAAATGAAAATATTTTATTCGCAAAGCATTAGCAAATTATATAAATATAAATAGCTCTATGCTCCACTTAAGTTCCTTCCATTTAGCTTCGTTTTTCTAGAAGGAGTCCAATGTTCACACTGGCTTGCAAGTGCTTCGCCACATTCATAATTTATTTAGTTCGATAAAATCACTTAAGACATTCTCGTCACAGTATATTATAAGTAATCTAATTCATAGGTCAACGATCCGAACCTGTTTGGCATCTGACCAAACACCATATGATTATATGTATTTATTATATAGCATTAAAAAGAGTGCGGCTTTAAGTTAACTACTTATTATGTTATAGTATAAATATTAAATTAGAGTAAATTAATTTTGTATTCTTCGGCTCAGTATTTTTTAAATGAGCTCGTGTTGAATTTTAGTCAGAAAGAAGTTTAAAACAAGATCGCTATATGTTAGTTAATTGGTAATGTAATAAAATTACATTTATTTTATTGTTTTTTTTCTATGTGGTCAGCCAAAGGTGATGAAACTCATTTAAATTCCATTGGTAGGACCTAAAGTTTTATGTTAGGTTCCATTTACTAGTACCGACTATTGGAGAAATTGGTAGTAAGTCTCAATTTTTAAGTCTCAATTTTTGAAGTAAATATATAAAAGCTGCACTTTTTTTTGACCTTACACTTTATCTCGCAAATGGCAGGGTAGGCAGAGGGAACTACAGTGATCATAGGAACTTAGTGTTAAAACACTTCGTTGCTTAATCACAGCTTTCTCTGTCCTTACTTTCCGCCTTTTCGATACATTGCGTGTTGAGTGGTGTAACTCAACGACGCCTTTCGCCTATTTTCCAGAGCGAAAAAAGTGGAAATCGAAAAATCCATCATCCCCGAGTGGGAATCGAACCTACAAACCGTCCCATTTACAAGTAGACGCTGCAGCTCTGTGCTACGTTGGTCCTCCTTTTATTAAAAAAATGATTTAAAATAAGAATTTTTTTAGGAAGCCATTTTTCTCAAAACGAAAGACTTTCCTAGGCTAGTTCAAACTTCTTATATTAAGTAATTAAACTACCAAAGCTTTGTATTATCTAACGTAACATTTATCAAACCATGAAAAGACCTTATATGAATAGGATCAAATCGAATTTTGAATATCAGTTAATTGAGATTGTTGTTTAGTAACCTAATGCTTTGAGACATGTGGTATTAAGGCTACATTAGTTAGAGTGGGCTTGGTTCGACTCTGACACAGTAGGGCGCCAGATTACAAAGTAAAATGAAATTTGTTATAAGGCTTTTAATAATGTAAGCCTTTCGAACTAATGGAATAAGACCGGTCAAAGGATGATAAGCTTGAATAAAGTATTAGTTTTCGTTATAAATGTTGTTTTAAAATTTTTAAAATAGTTTGAAATTCAGCAAAAAAAAATGAATAATAGTATGCGTATAAAAGACATTAATAAGTCTTTATATATGTGACTTTCTCATAAAGAAAAATAGTCTACGCAAAAATAAAATCAGGTCAATAGCTAGCAGTAAAAAAAACTTAGATGACTTTAGCTTTTTGATTATTTTTTTTATAGTATAGGTGGCAAACGAGCTGACAGATCACCTGATGGTAAGCGAATACTGCCGCCCACGGACATTTGCAACACCAGAGGAGCTACAAAATGCGTTGCCGGCCTTTAGATGGGAATACGCTCTTTTCTTGAAGGTCTGCAGGTCGTATCTGTCTGGAAATACCGCATGCGGCATCTCATTCCACAAATTTGTGGTGCGGGACAGAAAATTTCTACTAAAACGCACAGTAGTACTCTGCCAACTGTCAAGATGGTGGGGGTGGTAGAGTTGTCGCGAAGATCGATAGCGGAAAGAGGCGGAGGGGATCAGTCCGAACAATTCTTCAGAGCACTCCCCATGATATATGCGGTAGAGAATGCATAGCGAGGATACATCTCTACGCAGTGCCAATTTTAATCTTCTTCTTTTAAACAAAGATTTTTTACAAATAACTTATATATACAGTTTTATCTATTTAGTAGCGTAACTCTACATCGTATATTGTTGAACAAGATCAGAGCTACTAAATACTTTAGCAACATGAGGTTTAATATTCTATGTCTCTCCAGTGCATTTCGAAGCTATAATCCTCGTTTGTACTTTACCAAAGGCTTTAAGCTCCATTTTACCCACTCAATATCTAAACGCATAGATATATACAGCGAAAATTATAAATCGTTGTGAATCGTGGCAGGAATTTATTATTCAAAGTGCGTGCACTTTCTCAAAATAAGCTACAGCGTCTGCATACAATGGCGGTGGCATCCTAGTGCGTGGGTAGAACATGAGTCAGACTAGATCTGTGTAGGCGATAATTAATATCTGAAAGCTGTCTTACTGTCTCCAATGTTACGGTGTACCGTTTTATATTTCTAGCTTTCTTCATTTTGATTGTAAAATGCTTTTTTATTTATATATATGATCCTTTTTTGTTATTATTAATGTACATTTAATTGTAGAAGACCATTGAGGCATAGAGGCACAAACAGATGCTACTATTTGTGAACGCGACGGTTTGTGAATTCGATTTCCACTTTGATTCGATACCTTTCATTCACTGACTTTACTCATTTGTCTATTTTCTTACGATACTCTGATTGTTCTTTACTGGCATTATATGATTTCTATATTATCATTCAGTTTTTATGACTTCAAGCAAAAAGCAGTTTTATGATTTCTTAAAACTAATCTTTTATTAATAAATTTAATTTCCATACTTACTACGCCAATATTTATATGAAAGTATCTATTTAAAATACCAATTTGAGTAAATACTATTGCTATGAGAATTAACAAGTCACTGTCTTCTCCCTCGAATAATGAAGTCTGTGTTAACTGTAGCATGTTATATTACAACATACGCATTTCGCGTGACGCCTTACATTTGTGCTTCGGCGCTCCTGAGCAATGTAAATTAGGGTCTAATTCATGAAATGTAACAAGTGTTTCTATTATAATTTGAGAAATAGACATATCAAGCTTAGCTCATATATATATATATATATATATATATATATATATATATATATACACATATTGTCAAAATACTAACCTAGAATCACCACATCAGTGTCTACATTTACATGTTTTCTATGAGTAATAGTCTTTAGGTATACCTATACATCATTTCGTTATACTTAGCAAAGGGGCGAAAACCTAAGTTAAAGTGTTTGTTGGTTTAAACACATTTATATCAGGAACTATTCATTATGAACTATTTTTTGGATTAGATAGTCTTTTTAACGAAGAAAAATATAGACTATGTTATATAATCATTTTAATGTAATCCTTAGGAGTGTTGTAATACCATAATAATTCTTACTTATTTCCATTTTAGGCTATATCATAGAATTATTGTATCCTTTTAAGACTTTAAACATAATATGTCCATTATATATATATATATATATATATATATATATATATATATATATATATATATATATATATATATATATATATATATATTATATATATATATATATATATATATATATATATATATATATATATATATATATATATATATATATATATATATATATATATATATATATATATATATATATATATATATATATATATATATATATATATATATATATATATATATATTCACGCATCATACATACATCTCAGTAGGATAGTAATTTTAAATACTTACTTCAAATCTATTAATATCGTTTTGTATAAATTTCTTGAATTCTCGACTTTTTTCTTCAAACTTCTTATTTTTTATAGTTTTAAGAATGCCGGCATCTTTGTGTAACGGTCGCGGCCTTGCGACAGTCATCCGATAGCCGGGTGACACAATCAAACCGCAAAAGGGGAATAAATGTGTCATTAGAAAATTCCTTGAATTCTCTACACTTGTAGATAATAAATATATATTTTAATCTCATTTAAAATATGAATTTTGATATAGTAATAATAATTTAAAAAATATATTAATATATAAATATACATACATATATAAGTAAATAAAAATAAAGATATATATATATATATATATATATATATATATATATATATATATATATATATATATATATATATATATATATATATATATATATATATATATATATATATATATATATATATATATATATATATATATATATATATATATATATATATATATATATATATATATATATATATATATATATATATATAAATATATATATATATATATATATATATATATATATATATATATATATATATATATATATATATATATATACATATATACATATATATATATATATATATATATATATATATATATATATATATATATATATATATATATATATATATATATATATATATATATATATATATATATATATATATATATATATATATATACACAGTTTAGTTAACTATCATGTTAGGACTTGAACTTATTTTAAATTTTACTTGTACACTTAATGAGGCTTTATTTGTTTTAACCATTATACCTAACTGTATATTTTAAAATATAATTTTTAAAACAAACATTGTAGGAAAAAATAAGTTAAAATGAGGCGGATAAGTCAAAACGTAAGAAAAAGTTTAATGCATCTTGCGATTTGCGCGACCGACACGAATTGCTCACGATGTTTGCCCTGTGAACTACACTTTATGTAGGTAGAGGTACATACCGTTAGACGGGGTAATGTGAGCGAATAACTTATTAACAATACCGTACACTGATGCTGTGTAGAGATTCAATGTAGCAACTTAAATATTCATCTTTGTGTTGATATAATTAGAGAAAGCTTTATTTAAATTAAATTAAGTGGTTATGGGAATATAGTCCAGCAGAAGATGCTGTCCTGCTATATGAAGAAGCGTTTTCGTTCTAATAAATATGTTATTTAGAATTGAATATACTTCATTGGTACTGTAGGCAGAAGAAACCTAGTGTTTATACACTCCGTTTCCCACTTCCATCTTTCGAGGTATTGCATGTTGAGTGGTAGAACTCAACGTTGCGTGTTGCCAAAGCGAAGAACTGGGAACTGAAACAACAAACCGTTGTGTACAAGCCGACGCTGTACCTCTGTTTCACAGTGGTCCTTAATTATAGGATCTCACGGTTACTTCTGCAAAATATTCGTTTAGAACTTATTTTTTGAAATTTGGATATACTTTTAATGTTTAAATTATTTTATTCAATTTTGTTTCTCCTATAAAATTAATTTTGTATAAACATTTGTATTTGAGGACCGTCGTGTCGTAGAGGCATAAGCGTTTACCTGTAAACGCGACGGTTTGTGGCTTCGATTCTCACTCGGGGAAGATGGATTTTTCTATTTCCATTTTTTTCGCTCTGGAAACTAGGCAAAGCGCGGCGTTGAGTTCCGCCTCTCAACACGCAATGCCTCGAAAAAAGCAGAAAGCGGGGACGGAAAAAGCAGGGACTAAGCAACGGATTATCTTAACACTAGGTTCCACGGTTCCTGCAGTTTCCTCTGCCTACCCTGCCATGTGCGAGATAAAAGAGTGAAGCTAAAAAAAATATATATAAATAATTGTATTACCTGACAAAATTCAAACTGGTATTGTTATAATTCACTTAAACACACATTCACAAAATTATTTTATTAGAACTATATGTTTTTATTACTTTCTAATAAACATAAATATCATATACAACTAAAAAAATAACGCATATCAATATATGTATTATTTTTCTTATTTTATAGTGTAGGTGGTTTCCTAGAGCCCAATAATAGTTGCACGTCGTTTGTGGGTTCGATTCCCACATGGAGAAATTTTTATAGCATGAAGCTTTTTTCTGCTATTTGTAGGTAGAGAGTGTTAACTTAGGAAACCGCTAAAACTCCGTTCCCCACTCTCTGCCCAATCAAGATATTACGTGTTGGAAAATTTAACATCGTGTTTTATCTTGTTACGAAATTATGAATTCTCTTTAATTGGCAATCGAATCTACAACAGTCACATTTACAGTCTCATGCTTTACCGCTGCGCCACGATGCCTTTTTTACTTTTTAACCAATAACATATATATGTCCGTACAAAATTAAGCTAATAACAAACATACATTTTTAAATAATAATAATATGTTATGACGTGCCTAATGTTTTGGCTGTTCCGAATCTCGAGCGGCGCAAATTGTTTTTCGTGCGAAATATTACAATGACGGCGAGCCGTCGAACGATAAACTCGCTGTTTCGGACAGGGATTATCAAATGGGGATCTTTACATATTTAATTATTTTAATAGTTTCCCATAATCGTGCTACTTTTAAATTTTTATATGTTTTCTCAAAAATATTTTTCTTATTTCAGCGTAGAATATTTTGAAAATATAATGTAAACGTAAATACTTATCTTAAATATGTTACTAAAATATCACTTCCATCTCACGTTGGTATATGCGGGATAAAGCTTAAAAATCATAAATGAAAATGCATACAATTGACTAAAAAATTATTATTTTAGCTAAATAGGTACAATCGTGTAGTTGAGGCGGGCGATTCGCGATTGTAAAACTATTTTTTAATCTTTGTCATGTATTTAAAGACTTTCAGAGAAGACTTTTACTGCTAATAACATTTCATAATTTGGAAGTCCCTGACTTAAGAACCGCGAAACGGCTTTTTGTTTCACAAATTCGGAATGTATTTAGTTTGGATCGTTTTAGTTTTGTATATGATTAGTGTTCCCTGTTCCTCGATAGTGAGCAGTGAGCATGTCTTCTTTATGACTTAACTACTTCCCACGAGGCATTTAAATTAATATTTTTACTAATATTATGTGGTTGTGGCTTCTTAGAATTGAATTGCTTTGCATATATATATATATATATATATATATATATATATATATATATATATATATATATATATATATATATATTAAATGCGCTCAGTGAATGCGTTTTCCTACAAGAAGGTATTTTATTATAAAGCTGTTAACATTATGTATAAACTTATACATCGTGTTTACCGCATTCGTTTCAATTTGTAAAATAGTAGGATACTCTACTCCTACACAAAACCGAAATAGAAATTATCATGTACCTATCAATTTGCTTTGTCTTCGAACTTAAGGTACTGGTATTAGTAACATTATTATAAAGTTGAGAATTATACCACAGATTGTTAATTTATCGCGAATTTACTCCTGAAAATATATAGATACTTCATGTGATTTTACTTTTTAAATCCTACTTTGGTATCTAATTTGGAGTAAGGAAAAATTACGCCTTAAAAATATAAAAAGTATGGAATTGTGAAAGACTTCCATTTATTCCATATACCTAAGCTTAAATAAGCTGTTCAATTTTATAGTAGCAGACGGTTATCACCTTAATTGGAACACCTAACATTTGACCCCGAATGCAAATAGAGTGCAGTTAAACTTGTTTGCATTTAAATTGTAAATGCTTCACATATTTTGTTTTATAGACATGTTATGATAGTTGTATAAATAATTAACTAACTATTATTTATTTATCGATGTAATTAAATAAGAAAATAAGCATGATAATTAAGGATTTAAATCCAGATGATTGAGTATGTACGTACTTTACGTGACTGCTGAGAGAAGACGTCGATATTAATGACATCTCCGAGGTTCTAGGACCTTGGCATGCGGACGTCGAGCGATCTCATGAGAAGTATTTAGTTAACCATAAGCTACAGACGATGCCACGTCATATTTCGACATAATGGTATATATATATATATATATATATATATATATATATATATATATATATATATATATATATATATATATATATATATATATATATATATATATATGTATATATATATATATATATATATATATATATATATATATATATATATATATATATATATATATATATATATATATATATATATATATATATATATATATATATATATATATATATATATATATATATATATATATATATATATATATATATATATATATATATATATATATATATATATATATATATATATATATATATATATATATATATATATATATATATATATATATATATATATATATATATATATATATATATATATATATATATATATATATATATATATATATATATATATATATATATATATATATATATATATATATATATATATATATATATGTATATATATATACTGTTTCAATCAAAAACCTCTCTATTATAATATATACAGTTGCTTAAGAGAAATCAGATTACTAGTATATAAATAAATATAACACAAATGGCTACCGTCCTGTTTAATTGGATTGGTTGACATCTGACCTTGTTTCCATGCGAGTCACTTACCGTTACAGTCTCGAACGAGCTATAAAATTCGATACCTTTAGTGAGTAAAGAGAAAACAGCTTTAATTATATATTATTTATATATTAAATTATGAGTAGTAATATTTTTTGGATATATGTAATAGTGTAGCGTATTAATGTGAGTTTTTAATTTATATTTATATCATTGTGGGAATTCAAATGGTTCTTGCTTTCTCGGGAAACTAATATATTTATTTATTGTATTTGTAGAAATATATTTTACAATGTAACAAGTATCGTTGGTTCTCCGGGGATGCGTGTGCCTCCTCCTACCTACATCCAGGCCAATAGTAGCTTTCTGAATTCATTTTAAGACCTAAACAGTAAGAAAGCATATATTAAGCGATGATATTTAAACTTTTATTACGAGAAATTTTGTTCAAAATATTTTTGTGGAACACACGAAAAGTGTGTAATACAGACATATTCCAGTTGTACATTTTAAACTGGAAATGTAAGAACTGTATGAATAAACTCGAAATAATGTCAAGGAGCTTTGTTGTTGAAATATCTCAAACAAAACATTACATAAATCTTATTTATCAAGCAAAATCAACTTTCGCAAGTTAAATAGCTTTGCGTATGTGTCATACATACAGCCATAAGTCAACATTAACCAAAAAGTCTTTAGTGATTTAAAATACTGTTTTTCAAGACTATTGTCGCATTCCGCACCTTATTTGGCGAGAGCTTTCCAATAACGTTGATTTGCACGCGCCTTAAGATATGTTCAGATTGCCCATTGCAAGATAAGCTCTACGACTAACAATTTGCATGTACAGGAAAGCTGTAGATTCTGCAAATATATGCATACGTTTTTGCCTTAATCAATTACGCCTCTAAAAGGGCAAAAAGGTTCTTAAAGTAAGTAATGTTATTTATAAGTTCCGATCAGATTATGTTTGTAGAAGTATTAATTAACAGTTTAGTATTAAGTGGGAAAGACTATTACTAAGAAAATTATAAAGACGATTTTAGTATAATTTTATTGTTTTATAATAATATTATATATTATATGATTTGAGGAGCGTCATGGCGCAGAGGCGTAACGTCTGCCTGTAACACGGCGGTTTCTGGGTTCGATTCCCAGTAGGGGAAGATGGACTTTTATATTTCCATTTTCTTTGCTATGCGCTATGATAACTAGGCAAAAGCTCGGCGTTGAGTTCCGCCACTCAACACGCAATGCCTCGAAACGGAGTGTCTTAACACTAGGTTCCAATACTTCCTGCAGTTCCCTCTATATATATATATATATATATATATATATATATATATATATATATATATATATATATATATATATATATATATATATATATATATATATATATATATATATATATATATATATATATATATATATATATATATATATATATATATATATATATATATATATATATATATATATATATATATATATATATATATATATATATATATATATATATATATATATATATATATATATATATATGTAAGTTTAATTGTATTCGGTTTGGTATTTATATATTTTTACGAGTATATGGTTTTTCGCTTAATTTATAAGTATTAAAATAAGTTTGTAACATAAAAAATTATGTATACAACAGTAATATTATATTTTTTTCTTAGTAAAGTTTTTACTACCTTGCTTTAATTATTTGAACCGAGGCTCTTTATGATTCCCTTTTTGGGGTACCGTATCTTAAAAGCTTCGATTTTTTTATCACTTAATCAGCTCGTTCGTTGACCTTAACATATTAAGCAGGAATTAATATAAAAATTTCAAGGATTACAGTTTGTTATATTTATTTATATATAAGATTAGTGTATACAGTACGATAATAATAATAACAACAAACAAATTGCTTGCCAACTTTTATAACTGTCGAGCATAATTTTTAAATTTATACGGAACCCTCAGTTTGAGAGATAAACTCACGCTTGACTCTTTTTAAATATGGTTAAGTATATTGGTCAGCTCATTTCTTATTGTAGATCGTGTAATGATAAATTTGCGTTTCCTGTCTCACGCCCTTTCACGGTACAGTTAAATGATTGTGAGCGTAATTTATGTAATTATTGATTTTAAACTCACATTATATTTTTTTATCGACATTTTCAGTGTACTATCTCGTTTTTTATTTACTTCTTATGCAGATTATAATAATAGTAATGACGGATGTCGAACTGCGTGATATATGACGAATGACGGATGATAGGCGAGAAATGATTGATTGGTGATGACCCGTTACTCGGCTGTTGAGCGGCTATCATATAATATACAACCAAAATGTATTTCACGATTATATACGATCAGTTCCAAATTATTTAAAAACCTATGTTCTATGGCAAAAGTTTTAAATATCGAAAAAATAAATTCTATAGATAAAGTTGCAATTACATGGAACACAATAATAATTGTGGGACTGAAAAGAGAACTGAGAACCGCAACAATAAATTAAAATTGAAAATTAATAATGGTCTTACTAGTTCAGATCAAGAAGTTGCCTGTATTTTTGAGACGCCTTTTACTGATATTCCAGGTTCTACAGCTTTAATTTATTATGTTCCACCACCGTCGCCGAATCATAACTTAAGGACAGCGTACAAACATAAAAAGTAAATTTTAAATTTAAATCAACATCTATGAGGCATGAGATATCGCATGATGTTCTTGGTATATTTTGTGACTTGTCGTAAGCGTTTTATTGCGTTCAGCACTGAACGTTAGTCTTGAAGCTACATCATTACGGTATAAGAGGATGTGCACTCGGTCTTCTCACATCTTATTTGTCTAACAGGTTTCAGAGTGTTAATGGGAAGGGAAAAGGATCCCCCTGGTCATTAATCAGTGTGGGAGTCCCACAAGGCTGTATTCTTGGTCCTTTCCTGTTTTTAATAATACATAAATGACTTACTTTTTTAAATTAAGTTTAATGTATCGTATACGACTTATCTTAAGTTGAACGGACACGAACAAACGCCACAAGCTGATGATACTTTAATAATTTTTAAAATGAAAAGACAGCAAAATGTTTTGGACCAATACATATAATATAATTGGATATTACCAATGTTTTCTCAAAAGCAGTACATCGTTTAGTGCTAATAGTCGTTTATTATTGAATTTTTAAAGTACTAAATATGTTATTTTTAGAATACTCAGCATCAAAATTGTAAAAGCCAATGTACTCTTAAATAGTGAAGCCGTAAATCCTGTAGAGTCTACATTTTCCTGGATATAGACAATGGCTTTAAATCACAGTGGAAACCTGAAATTATTGGATTTTCAAAACGATTCAACAGCTTTTGTAACTGAAAAAATTAGGTCGTTTACTTAATACTAGAAATAGGTTTCACCTTACGGCAATTGTAAAGACTAGATTGGCAATGAATCTGCAATTTTTTCTTGAGGAAGTGTGTACCCTTTTATAATAGGATCCCAGAAAACGTCCAACAATGTCTATATCACGATTTTAAAGTACTGTGGAAAGACTATTGTGTTAATTAATGTTAATAGTTTTTTTTTTATTTTTTTTTTATTTTTTTGTTTTAGCTTCACGCTTTATCCCGCACAAGGCAGGGTAGGCAGAGGGAACTGCAGGGACCGTGGGAACCTAGTGTTAAGACACTCCGTTGCTCAGTCCCTGCTTTCTCCGTCCCCGCTTTCTGCCGTTTTCGAGGCATTGCGTGTTGAGTGGCGGAACTCAACGCCGCGCTTTGCCTAGTTTTACCAGAGCGAAGAAAATGGAAATAGAAAAATCCATCTTCTTCGACTGGGGATCGAACCCAGTAACCGTCGCGTTACAGGCAGACGTTGCGCCTCTGCACCACGACGGTCCTCCCTGTTAATAGTGTTAATAATTATTTAACGATTTTTAAATAAATATGTTCCACAGAGTTTCATATGGCGGTTCCTCACAGGCATTAACTTTAGTGAACCGGTGGTAATGTGTTTTATTTTGAAAAAATGTTATATTTTTGTTTTGTATAAAAAAATGATTTAGAATTTGAATTTACATTTGCCGAGTTGTTTGGTTTAGTATTAAGCCGACGTCTTGCGCATAATTTGTAATTCTCCACAACATTTTCTGTTTGTATTTGTAATGAAGAGTAATTACCAGATATGGGGGAAAGTCTCGTTTCCTTCCTCCTTCGATATGATATATATATATATATATATATATATATATATATATATATATATATATATATATATATATATATATATATATATATATATATATATATATATATATATATATATATATATATATATATATATATATATATATATATATATATATATATATATATATATATATATATAGAGAGAGAGAGAGAGAGAGAGAGAGTAATTGATATATATTATATAGATATTTCAAATTAACGGCCCAACGAGTGTTTATCGACACTCATGTGTGCCATTACAGCAGCTTTCAGAGCCCTAGAGTTGCCGCCTTACTCTATATTAAATTTGCATAAATAAATAATAAATTCGTCTTGCTATTCTTGCTGTAAAATGTTTTAAGACAAAATCAACATATGTATTTTCAAAATATTTTTAATAGGAACTGTTTTAAATTTTATGATTGAAAGAAAGACAGAAGCAACCAAAAAATCATGTAATTGTGCTTTTCACTTTCCTCTAAAATAAACCTTGCTTCCTTAATTGCATATGCAGTGTAAAGATTTGGAGTGGCATGGCTGCGGATGCAGTAGGGAAAATGTTCATTTGCAAAGGTCGTAGGAACAGTGAAAAGTACATTGATGTACTGGAAACTGCACTAGTACCTTCGATTTCGAGTATTTTTGGAGATATTAATGTCAATGGAGTATATATATATATATATATATATATATATATATATATATATATATATATATATATATATATATATATATATATATATATATATATATATATATATATATATATATATATATATATATATATATATATATATATATATATATATATATATATATATATATATATATATATATATATATATATATATATATATATATATATATATGTAAGCTTTGTATATTGTGTACGCGGTCTATTATTTATTATTTATATTATGTATACGCCGCCTTAAAGTTTGACGTTGCCATACTGACATGAGATTTAAAAGTAAAAACCTTTAATTGTCGATTTTCTAATTTTAGGTTAGTATATAATATATGTGACAATTTATTTTAAAATAATAATATTGTAATAATTATAAAAAATTAACATTAAATATTTCTAATTTTAGATAAATCAAATTGTGTGTTTTTGCTCCCGTCTTCGACATCCAACATATTATAAATCGACAATTGTCAGAGTTTAATTGGATATTCGTAGATCATGGCAAGATTACAATTTGAAGTAGAGCTTTCAGCGGATGAAGATCCGAAAAATAACATAATTACGATAAAATCTATAACAACAGAAGAAGGAATGACATATCTCATGCCGCCATGTTTTCAAGCAGCAAAACATCACCTACAATTAACGAACCTTCCAGAATTCGTAAAAATAAAAAGAACCTTACAGAGAAGGGGTCATAGTAGAAAGGTATGGATATCGATGCCAAGCGATGTGCTAGAACTATACAAAGATAACACTGGAAATATAATGTTTAATGATTATTTGTTACAAGAATTGACTCAAACGAGGCAATCTACTACAGACGGAAAATAACTAGAAATTTTAGAGGAGTTAAGCGACAAATTCAATACTAACAAAGAAAAGTACACCAATTTAAGCGGATTGACTGAAAAAATTGTTTTGAAGAAATTTGACAACAAGACCACTAACGCCAAGCAATGGTTACAATGCTTTGAGAGTGAGTGTAAAAGATTTGATTTAAATTGTAATACACAGAAAATTAGTGCATTGAGGCTATTTTTGAATAATTCAGAAAGCGACTGGTATGAGTCTATGCTGATTAAACACAGCTAAAACTCACTGTGGGAGATATGGCGAGAAAGTTTTCTAGATACATTTGCGGATAAAAGCTGGTCTTCTGTAATCTATGCATTGACTTACAAGCATTTAAGTGGCTCTCTACTGGAATATGCATTAAAAAAAGAAAGATTGTTACTAGAGTACAACAATAATATTGATAACAGAACTCTCACTGACTTAATCGTCACAGGATTACCTACTTATGTTAGGAGCAAATTAGATAGACAAGAAATGACAAACCCAACTATTTTATTTAATGCCCTACAAATGCATGAAGATCAGAATAACAATATAAAAAGAAAAGTTACAGAAAAAATAAATTAGAATCAGAATGGCGAAAAAAAATACCATGTCAGATTTGTTACAAAATTGAAAAGAAAAACAGATTTCACTCTGAGGATTTGTGCTGGTTCAAAGAAGACAAGAACAGCAATAACAGTGGCAAACACTGCAAAAATTTGACATTAGAGATTGATCAATTCGAGGATACAAAAAACTAAATATTCCCCCACTAATCGAAGTTGAAGTAATATTGAATGACAAACTGAAATGTTCTGGTATTTATGATCCTGGATCAAATATAACTTTAATAAATTCCAAATTAATAACAGTAAAAAATTCAAAGATAAATTACTTTGAAAACAAATTCAACACAATTGGTGGTGGGGGGAAAACTATAGGTTTAGTAAAATTAAACGGAAGAATATTGAATATTGAAGAGGAAATAAATGCATTTATTTGCAATGATAAAAATTTCACTCATGAATTGCTTTTGGGACTGGATACAATAAAGAGGTTTGGATTGACCCATCACGGGAATTTAAACATCCAACTTCAGAAAAATGCCATCCCAAGTGAAAATCAATATATCAGTCCAATAAGAGACGAGAAAAATAAATATTTTGAAATTGAAACCAAAGAGTCACAAATATCGAATTATGAAATAAATTTCAATGAGGGCATAGATGTGAATAAATTTGACATCGATACTACTAACTTGAAAGATGACCAAATAACAAAAATTAATGCATTATTAGATGATTATAAAAACATATTTACGAAAGATAAATTTGACGTTGGACAGGTGAAAAACTATGAAGCATTTATTGATTTACAAGTAGACAAATATTGCTCAAAAAGACCATATAGGTGCTCCTTGGGGCATAGAGAAGAAATTGAGAAACAAATTGGTCAATTGCTAAAAAATGAATTGATTGAAGAATCTTATAGCCCATTCGCAGCACCTGTGACATTAGCATTCAAGCGGGATGAAGGGAAGAGGTCAAGATTGTGTATCGACTTCAGAGACCTTAATAAAATTATCGTTCCACAGGCACAACCATTCCCTCTTATAGAGGATCTGATGGTAAAAACAATTAACTGTAGGTATTTTACTACGCTTGACATTAATTCTGCTTTCTGGTCAATACCACTGAGGATCAGCGACAGAGCGAAGACAGGCTTTGTCACACAAGAAGGTCATTACCAATGGACTTGCCTGCCTTTCGGGTTGAAGACATCTCCGGCAATTTTTCAAAGGATTCTGACTAATATAATAAGAAAACATAACCTGTCTAATTATGTAATGAATTATATAGATGACATAATGGTGTTTTCAAAAACTTTCGATGACCATATGGACCATCTATCGAAGCTGTTGAATGCTATAGCCGAAGAAGGATTCCGTCTAAAATTGACAAAATGCAAATTTGCGGCACATTCAGTAAAGTTCTTGGGGCATTTAATAAAAGGTAATATAATTACACCTTTAAAAGATAACCTCAAATCTATAGCAGAATTTCCAGCACCGCAAAACAAGAAACAAATAAGACAATTTCTGGGTAAGGTAAATTTTTACAATAAATATATTCCTAATGCTGCAATAACTCTTGATCCATTACACAATTTACTTAGAAAGAACATAAATTACGTTTGGTCAGCTGATTGTGAAAAAGCTTTCCAAACAATAAAAAGCAATTTATGTTCAGCCCCAATTTTAGCCATTTTTGACCGAGAGGCACCAACTTTTATATATACTGATGCAAGTATAAAAGGCATTGGTGCAGTTTTGAAACAAACACAAAGGTGTGGTGAAATCAAACCAGTGGCCTACTTTTCAAAAAAGTTGAATGAATGCCAGAAAAAGAAGAAAGCTATATTTTTAGAATGCCTAGCAATTAAAGAAAGTTTGAAATTCTGGCAACACTGGCTATTAGGGAACTCATTCACAATTTATACGGACCATAAGCCACTCGAAAATCTAAACATAAAGAACAGAACAGACGATGAACTGGGAGACATGACTCATTACTTATCACAATACAATTTTGTAATAAAATACAACCCAGGTAGAAACAACACCGAAGCAGACTGCTTAAGCAGAAATCCTGTATATGAAAGCCATGAAAATGAAGAAGATAATTTGAAAACTATAAATATTGTCAAGATTGAAGAAATACTAGATGACCAGAACAAAAACATAAAGGACAAGCATACTTTTATTAGAGAAAATGGTATATATTACAAGTGGAACAATAAGAAAAAGAAAATAGTTTTGTCCGAAGACTATAGTAAGACATTAATAAAAAAAGTGCACGAGCACTTCTGACATATAGGAATAAATCAGATTGAATCAAAAATAAGACCTTTCTACGCAGCACCAAACCTACTGGACAATATAAAGCTGATCTGCCGTCAATGTGAAGTTTGTATCAAAAATAAAACACGTATAAATAGAAAGTATGGACTTATGTCACAGTTAGGACCGGCAGAAAAGCCTTTCCAAATTATGTCCATAGACACTATAGGAGGATTTGATGGTAACAGGTCTTCAAAAAGATACCTACACTTGTTAATGGATCATTTTACACGCTATGCTTACATTTCGTGCTCAAAGTCACAACTAGCAAAAGATTATATAAAATTGATAGATCAGGTGATTAATTACAATGAAGTTGAGATATTACTTTCAGATCAATATCCGGCATTGAATTCAGAGGAATTTAAAAAGTATTTACAAGATCACTCTATTAAATTAATCTTTACGGCTGTGGATGCTCCCTTTTCGAATGGTCATAATGAAAGGTTGAACCAGACGCTGGTGAATAGGATTAGGTGTACCTTGAATAGCAAAGAAAAAAAAATATCTTGGACAACTGTGGCAGCGGATTGTGTAAAAGCCTATAACTCAACAACCCACACAGTGACAGGTTATTCGCCTCACTATCTATTAAGTGGAGAACCAACAGATTTACTACCAACAACCCTGAAAAGAAAACAAATGGAACCCGGAGAACTGGAAGAAGACCGAAAAATAGCATTTCTCCGGTCAAAAAAATCTCATGAATTGAACAAATCCATTTTTGACAAAATAGAATAGATTACAAGTTTCAAAAAGGTGATATGGTCTATATAATGGACTGTAATAAGTTAAACAGATCTAAAATGGATGAAATTAGAATTGGTCCTTTTGAGATACAAGAAATGATATCAAACTCGCTATGCAAAATCAACACTGGGAAGAGTAAAAAGTCCTTGGGATTGTATCATGTTACAAAGCTCATGCCTCAGTTTGATAATCCAAATTAACTCCAGTCAATTTGCACATTTTGGGGGGGAGATGTAAGCTTTGTATATTGTGTACGCGGTCTATTATTTATTATTTATATAATGTATACGCCGCCTTAAAGTTTGACGTTGCCATACTGACATGAGATTTAAAACGGTTATTTAGAATAGAAGCCATGAATACATGAACATTAATAATGGCGTTGATCTATTGGAAGTAAAAACCTTTAATTGTCGATTTTCTAATTTTAGGTTAGTATATAATATATGTGACAATTTATTTTAAAATAATAATATTGTAATAATTATATATATATATATATATATATATATATATATATATATATATATATATATATATATATATATATATATATATATATATATATATATATATATATATATATATATATATATATATATATATATATATATATATAATTATTACAATATTATTATTTTAAAATAAATTGTCACATATATATATATATATATATATATATATATATATATATATATATATATATATATATATATATATATATATATATATATATATATATATATATATATATATATATATATATATATATATATATAACCCTTGTACCATGACAATATACTTTGTAAAATGTTTGTACTTTTAATTACTTAATAAGTAAAAATGTTATATCAATTTGAAGTGTTTATCTCGGTTAGTGATGGAACAAACGTAATTGCACGTAATTTTTCAAATTTCTTTTCCGACAGTGATGACGTCACCTTACTAGGCTACTATATATTGTTATACATATTTTTCTATGCAGCCAACTATATTGGTTTAGAAAATCAAGTTACAACGCGTCAAATTTTAAGCTTCTGTGTAGCTTTAGGTTCCTGTCAACCACTCTTTAACGGAAGTATTTAATTGGTATATATCATATTATAATTTTTAGATCATTTACCTTAATTTCTTTTATTTCATTATTTTGACTCAAAATTGCTTTATTTGTATAAATATACTCAGTCCATCCCAGTGTATTCAGAACTTTATCGTTCAATTAAACAGAACTTTCGCCAGATAATTTAACTTTAATTAACGATGTTCAACATGTACGGTGTACGCACTAATCAAGATCTAGTAATGAATGGTTGGTACGTACTCGATTTGTTTAAAGTTTTAGTGGCTTTCTGCTAGCAACATGTTATCTTTTAATCTAAAGTGATAATATAAAGGTAGGTAACTATTTGAAATATGTATGGACTGTAGTTTTTTCTTTTCTGTTAGTGCTGTCGTCATTTTGTTTTCCACGTTTCTATTTTATAGAATTTCGGACCTGAATGCTAAATTTCGCATACGACCCACAAAAACCACCACCACAGCTTTTATTAGTATACGCTGTGCGTCTGCGCCTCTTAGAATTTCAAAGTGATTATGTTTATTTTAAGGGAACTAAGAAAATTGTCATGCTTCATATGGATTAAATTGCAGACATAAAACCGTGTAGGTACAAAGATTAGTGCAAAAAGTTTTCACAATAATCTCTTAACGTAAATTGTATTAAAATTAACATGTCTTTAATAACTTCATTAAATTAAATTCTTTAATTAACGCAAATAACTTATAAATCGTTTAATTAGAAACAAGCGTTACAAAAACAATTCTCCCATGTCTTTGTAACAGCCGCTACCACTAATTAAATCTACCTACTTGTAAAATATAAAAAAAATTTTTTTAGCTTAATATCCGTTCTAATTTGAGCAAAGAAACTGTGACTTCACCTCCATTTACGAGTAAGATGTAAGTAGGCTATAGCCAAGTATTTTTTTATTTCTTTCTTTTTGTGATAAAATATTGTACTCGACAGGTAACCTGGGACTGGGAGACGGACAGACGTATGCTGTTCGAATAAAATAGTTCATTTAAAGCCCCTATAAATAAGCCCCTATAAGTAATGCTCCTCCTTAAATATCTCAGTATGAGGTCACGGCAGCAGCTCTACAGACGGCAGTAGTGACAGCTTTTTAGACAATGTCGCAAAACACATGATGCCTCGAAAGCTCACTGTGATCAGGACGGGGTGAATATGCCTTAAAATAATAATTTTTTTTAGCTTCACGCTTTTATCCCGCACATGGCAGGGTAGGCAGAGGGAACTGCAGGAACCATACAAACCTAGTGTTAAGACACTCCGTTACTTAGTCCCTGCTTACTTCGTCCCCGCTTTCCGCCGTTTTCGAGGCATTGCGTGTTAAGTGGCGGAACTCAACGCCGCGCTTTGCCTTAGTTTAGCCAGAGCGAAGAAAATGGAAATAGAAAAATCCATCTTCCCCGACTGGGGATCGAACCCAGAAACCGTCGCGTTAGTCGCATTACAGGCAGACGTTGCGCCTCAGCGCCACGACGGTCCTGAAAATAATAAAAATAATAATTAAAATAATAATTATTTACCCATTTAAAACAAAAAAAAATGTAAATATTTAAATAAATTTTAGTGCTAATTAATATTTTACCCATTTATTCATATTTCGAATAAAAATTCAAAGAAGTCTGAAATTTAACTGATTTTTATTTGAAATTCTAAATAGCTTACAATTTGTTTTCCCAAATTTATATTGAATTAGCATCGCCAGTCATTTTTCAAGTACCCATCAAAATATAAATAAATAAACAATTTTGAGACAAACAAATATACTCAATACTTTAAATGTTTCGAAGAAAAATGTGTTCTATTAGCAATTCTCGACGGTTATAAAGACTGATTTCGTAAAACATGGTACGCTTAAGTCAAATCACGAGGTATTTTGGCTGCGAAACTTACGTCACGGCCTTCTCACAGTCGGTATAATCTGAGGTCGATGTACGATGCAGATGCGTTGGTCTGTTCGTATGTAGTATTACAACCTCCCACGTGAAACAGTCCATGTTATAAGCGACTTTTAAAGTATGTTTTTTTAATAATAACAATTATTTTTAATGGCAATATTTAATCATATTTTCACGAGTGGATATATATATATATATATATATATATATATATATATATATATATATATATATATATATATATATATATATATATATATATATATATATATATATATATATATATATATATATATATATATATATATATATATATATATATATATATATATATATGTATATATATAATTCAATTATTTCGAACTATTGTATGAGTTCTTGCAACAGTAGATAGATAAATTACTGTATTTTCATAATACCTATATATACTGCAGATTTTAGATTCTAAATGCAATTTTAATACTAGTTACGTTTTTTATGGAAAAAATCGTAATAAATTATTTAAAGTATATAACAGAGAAGAAATTATTGCAGGTGCTGGACCTATCGCGTTGTAGGAAGGGGTTATCGCTTGGGACTTGCGATCCCAGTGTAGGCTTAAAGGACCTCCTTTAAAATATATCAAAGCTTTACTTCCACTTTCCGAGCTCCTTCCATTGACTTACTAAATTTTAAATGATTCCATTGGTCATGGTCTGTTCGTATGTAGTATTACAACCTCCCACGTGAAACAGTCCATGTTATAAGCGACTTTTAAAGTATGTTTTTTTAATAATAACAATTATTTTTAATGGCAATATTTAATCATATTTTCACGAGTGGATATATATATATATATATATATATATATATATATATATATATATATATATATATATATATATATATATATATATATATATATATATATATATATATATATATATATATATATATATATATATATATATATATATATATATATATATATATATATATATATATATATATATATATATATATATATATATATGTATATATATAATTCAATTATTTCGAACTATTGTATGAGTTCTTGCAACAGTAGATAGATAAATTACTGTATTTTCATAATACCTATATATACTGCAGATTTTAGATTCTAAATGCAATTTTAATACTAGTTACGTTTTTTATGGAAAAAAATCGTAATAAATTATTTAAAGTATATAACAGAGAAGAAATTATTGCAGGTGCTGGACCTATCGCGTTGTAGGAAGGGGTTATCGCTTGGGACTTGCGATCCCAGTGTAGGCTTAAAGGACCTCCTTTAAAATATATCAAAGCTTTACTTCCACTTTCCGAGCTCCTTCCATTGACTTACTAAATTTTAAATGATTCCATGAGTTTTTAAGGCTGTCCTGTCTATGTCCCAAATCTTATTGTCACGATATGTCGTATATAGCGAGATATACGACGTTTCGTGACAATATGACTTCGGGTGTCATTGCATTTAGTCCACAAACTAATTTAGCAAATGTAATATCAACCTAATTGCTTACAAAATCAAGGGAATTAAAAAATAATAATCTACCTTATTAAATTGTGTCATAAAAATCCATTTGATATTCATAACTTATGTAGCAATAATTTTAAAATGATTACTACAAACTTCATATGCAGAACCCAGTAGGAACAGATATTTATAATCCAATCCCTTATTAATGACTATACAAAATTACACTTTTGGATAATTTTATTATGTTTTTAAAAAGTTTTTATTTTCGAATATTATGATATTGTGTTGATAACGAAGTTGCTTTTTAATTACCTTTTTATATTTTCCCATAAAAATATAAATATTTTAACGTGAGTGAGTGAGTCTTGAACTCGCATCTTGGAAAACGTCCAAGCATTTTAACGACTGAGTAGTTTAATTAAAAAAATCCAGTTCTTTTAATTGTAGTCCTTTAATGTAGCAAAAACTAAACGATTTATTATTAATATAATAATTATTAAAAATATTATTATATAAGTTCCGCTGTTTCTTCACCCCTTGCGCCATAGTCCAACAAAAAGTCCACCTACACAATGAGCTCAGCTAAGTCTGTGATTTGGAAACTTTTTGTGGCATTCAAATTGGGTGCTCGTTACAAGGTTGCGTTGAATACTATCGCGATTGTTTAAAGCCTTACGTATAAAGAGTAAGTTTATTTAAATTTTCTTTCTTTTGCACTTTTAATGTAGGCTTCTGGTATCAGAATGAGATACTTCAAATGGCTTTCGAGTATTGTTAAGATTATATGGGTTGGAATAATAAATGATATAAAGCAAAGACTATAGTAGACTAAAGTTATTACATTTATGTTTTACTTAAGACAACTGTGTAAGATTAGAAAGTCTTTTAGAACATGTTCTTTTATATATATAAATGTTCTTTTATTTGTATACAGCGATTTTTGCACGTATTGTTATGTACAAATTTATTATTATCGTTTATATATTTTGAAAATTGTAAAATATGTAAAAGCGGGAAGCGCGAAACTGAGTGTTTTAACACTAGGTTCCCACGGTTCCTGCTGTACCCTCTACCTACACTGCTATATGTGGGATAAAGCTAAAAAAGGCAAAAAAGTGGTCATTCGGTGTTACTTTTTTTTACATTATATACATAATAACGAAATAACCTTTGAATTTTTACAGTGTTAGTTATTCGTTATTAATTTATCTGACTAGCATAAGATTACGTATGTTTAATGCACATATTGAATGTGTACAAGGTGTATAATCGCATGTATTCTTTTAAAATATCCTATAGTAAATATATAGAAGTAATGCTTTACTTGCATACCAAATAAGGCTTTACTGTAGTTTAATTATATATTTTTATGAATTTTGCAATTTGCCCGTGAGCATAGTTCGATCAGGCATATATGTTCCTTATCGTAGTCGATTTAGGATTTAAGTTTAAGTAGGTATTTAAGTTGCATGCATAGTATTTTTGTGAAAAGACCTCTGTGTGTTAAAGGTTATAAACTAATTAATGATTTTTTAAATGATAACACACCTTGGGGATGATACGCTCGGTCCAGCCTGTTTTAAATGTTGTCAAAAATGAGTAATTGTAAAATAAAATTACATGACTATTTTAAAAAAATGTGCCGCTGAGTATCTTGCACCGGTTCTTCTCAAGTTTGAAGCATTATCTTTAGCGAACCGGTAGTAAAGTTTTTCCCTTCAAAAAAACGAATCCTGAATAAAATTATTTGAATTTGAATTTGAAGTTTGTTCAGTTCTGGGATGCCAGTGATTATAGTCGGAGTTAAACACTTTCTCAAACAGTAGAGTAGACAGAAGTCAACTCTGTTTACCATTTCATGAAATCAAGATGCATGTTGGGTGGTCTTGCCAAAACACGTAGATAATTTATTTTTCCGTGTGGATTTCCATCTGCAATTTCCGTTTTAACAATTAAACATTGTTTGACGATGGTTTCTAACACTTATATGTTTATAAAACACAAACAAACCAAAAGGTTTAATTTTGATTAATCTATTTTTTATTTTTATACTTTATATATCGACGTTCAAAAATTACAATAAAAAATCTATTAGGAGGCGATTATTGAAGACTCGATGTCATTGACAGGGATTATGACGGACCGGGCTAAGAACGCTTAAATATTAGTATTAAAATTTAAAGGATAAAGAATTTCTTCGAAGTATGACTAAGCCGCTTAAGTAAGGATTTTACCGTTATTTCATATATAATGTGTTCAATATAGTCATGTCGTTTGTCTATATACCTACCTACTATAAAATACTTTCTGAGATATTTATTACCAAAATTAAGCTACATAGACCCTTTTTAGGGTTCCATATAATAAAAAAACGGCACCCCCCTGTGTATCTATCTTTCAAGACCACTTTTCTTATGCATGCTTGGAGATAACTAGGTGAAGTTAACATTAAATTAAAACTGTAGGCCTGGCTTACATGTTTTTAAGCACGAAAAAAACACGTTGAATATGCCTCGTAACTATTCCTTCATACAACCTATTTCTCAAATTACGAAATTTGCTAAGCAATTAAAACTGACAATACAGTTATAGAAATCATATAAAAATGTGAAACGCGCTCTCTTGTAAATTTTTATACATTTTTTTATGTTTTCGTTACGTATTTTGTATATCCTCAGCGTAAATTAATACTTAAAAATCTTACAAATTAACTACATGACTTGGGATTAATAAATTGGAAACTAAGAGAGGATTGCCCCAGTCACTTAATAACACTTTAAGATGACTTATATTCGGCACATATAAAATTGTAAGCTACAGCTCATTTGATTATTAAATATATAATTACATCCAGATAATTAGAAGTATATTTTGACTAAAATGATTATTAATATACCATGTGGCGCAGAGGAGCAGTGTTTGATTGTAAACGCGATGGTTTATCAGTTCGATTTCTGCCCAGGGAGGATGGATTCTTTCATTTTCATTGTGTCGCTCTGGCAATCAGGCAAAGCGCGCCGTTGAGTTCCACCACTCAACACACAAAGCCTCAAAATGTGAAAACAGGAAACAGAGTGTCTTAACACTACGTTCCCAAGGTTCCTATAAGAGGAACCTTGCCTACCAATTACAGGATAAGCCGTGAAGCGAATTTAATTGTCATTTTTTTAAACATTACTTTCCGAGATAAATTCTGTTTCATCTTTATTTTATCACACAACTACACATATAAGTTAACGTACCTACACACTATTGTAAAAATACCGTTAACAGTCTGTTTATAGTTGTTTTATATCTATTTAAACATTAAAATGCCGTTGGAACAGATTAACGAAGAAAAAATGTAACTTCAATAAGAAATAACATTTTTTCTTGAAATATTCTCAAGGATACAAAATGGCGTTAGCGGTTTTAATATAACAACCAATTAGTTTTAACCGTTATTTAAACTAAGATTAGTCTTAGTCATAAATATGCCGGATCCGTGGAGTGACTTAGATCAATGAGTCATGAGTTATGGGAGGGAGTTGGTGACTCGAGCTCGGTCACGATCACTCCGCCCGCCATTGTATTGGAAAGTTACACCAAGTGAATGCTTTGTATAAATTCTTGCAATTCGAAATATTCGAATAGACGTGTACATTATGTTATGCTAAAATTATCTTCAAGTTATATCTAGTTGCTGGTTGAATTAAAATTAATTAAATGTATTGTATATTGATGTGCGTAATTGGATAAAATATCTTAGACCATATAGCACTTTCCAGGTGGAATTGTTTTTGGAATGCTTATAGATATCGATCCATCCTCAGTATAGGTAACCTATAACGTTTTTAAAAAGTGACTTGGTAATAAGTATATACTGTTTTTTACCAAATTTAACTTTAAATTTATCAAAAAAATATAATATCTGTCTTTTGTATTAAGTATAATTCGCATCAACAATAAAATTATGATAGAAAAATTGACAGTATCGACTTTTCCATCGTACCTAGAAAATCATAATCTCGTACTGTAGCCGTCTTATATCAAATTCAAATAGTTTTATCAAAAATAATTATGCATGATTCAGTTTTTGAACGTCAAAAACATTACCACAGATTCACTGAAGTTAAGTTATGCCTCAGATATTTCAAATTAAGGCACCTGGTGCTCCCACGGCACTAAAATACAACGCTTAAAAATTAAGAATATGGGCCACGTGTAAATCAATCATTTGATACCTTAAGTTACTAGCCTGTCTCATTTATAAAGATAGCCGCAAAAAATCTTTGACCGCGTGTTACTGTCGAGAATGCGATCTCTTCAACCGCACATGAAGAATGTACAGTTAACTTTATCTTATACGTATGAAGCAATTTTAGAACAAAATAAGACTTTTATAGAGGCGATAATTGTGTGAAATAATGCAGTATAAAAATACGTTACACGAGAGGCTGTTGGGCGTGTACGAGCCAAATTTTCGACTTGACTGACAAAAAAAACCTAACAGTTTTTTTTTCATTATACAACGTTCGCATTCAATTTGTTAATATTTATTTAAATAGCATATAATGTGTATATAAGTGTGTATAAATATTTTAAGGAATATACGTATGTGGCTTTTATTTAACTAGCTAAATTTTCGATTTAAACGTCGTTTCTTATATTTTCACATCATCTTTGAAGTAAAATTTAGATAGATAAATATACTAAATTTAATAGATAGGATATTTCCTTCTTTCATTAGTTTTTTTTGTATCTCCGACATAATTTAGCCTAAGTTTCGAAGCATTGCATCAGAACTCAATGCCTCAATGCCCTCGACGTCGTACTTTGTCTGATTAGCATAGTAGGGAAATGAGAACGATTAATTTCCCCAAGTGGGAACCAAATCCACAAACTTACTCATTATGTAAATAGTGAAGGCCCTATTATGTCAAAATCTATTTCTCTCCTAAATCTACTTAGATATTTGAACTCACGCCAAGCCGGCATTTTAATCAATTCAATAATTTTATAATTAATTTAATATGTTGTAGTATTTCTCAAGTGGATCTATTCTTAATCAAAAACATATATGTATATTTGTACTATTTACTTTAGAATTAGTTAGTTAGCAGTTACTATAAGGTACTTACTGTTGCTCGCTATGAGGAAAATCTAAGTCGGCTATTAAACGAGTAAACCATTACCTTGTTCTACAATTTTACTGTTGGTTATAATTATTTAGAAAGTATTCTTGTTGTTTATAATATGTTATAAAGAATTAAAAAACTCAATTATATATTTACTTGACAGATTTATAAAAGGCATTACTTAATTTAGTTAATATTTTGTCTATCTACAAATTTCCAAGAGAAGTTCGCAATAGATAGGTCGTGGTCAGATCATTACACTAGGACAGTCATGAATTTGAGGGGCCAGAAGAAAAGAATTTGTTCTCTGGGCTTAATTGAAGGCTACACTCTAAAACTATTGTGCTCAGTCAGGCTCATTTCCACGCTGAGATGACTGTGTACACGTATCTATGAATGTTGCGGCGTTGAGTTCCGCCACGCAACACGCAATGCCTCGAAAACGGCGGAAAGTGGGGACGGAGTAAGCAGGGACTAAGTAACGGAGTGTCTTAACACTAGGTTCTTATGGTTCCTGCGGTTCCCTCTGTCTACCCTGCCATGTGCGGGATAAAGCGTGAGTGTGATAGTATTAAGTTAAAAATATTATAAGTTAAAAATATTATATCTTTAGGCTTTTTATACGAAGCTTTAATAAAACTGTGTTAGCTCTATAAAATAATTACTGTAATAATAAAATTCATTAAATTTCATTAAATTATTGCTACGTTATTTGATTAAGATATGTAAGGTGTATCGCAAATCACTATGTTTTGTACATTTTCACAACACCAACTAGATATGTAAATCTCAAATTTAATTAGAAAGTAATGCAATTTACAAAAACTATAGGTATCAATCATTTATATTTTTATTATTTTTAAAGTGTTAATCCACACTGATAGAAAAAGTGAAAACGCATGGCTAAGTGGTGTGAGCGCCTGCACGGTTCGCAAGAGGGTGCGGGTTCGAGTCCCGTTGCGTTGAAATTTTTATATGTTTTCTTTAAGTATTTTTTCTATGATTTATGTTGTATAAGTATATACAACATGACAATTATACAGATAACAAACTAAAGAACATATGATTTTTAATTATTATGTCATATTGATTTCATTATAATATTAACTGGGAAGTTGCTAAGTCAAGTATAACGACGTTGTGAAATAGTTTAATTTTACTTAAATACATTGTCGTGTTCGTTTGGCGCTCTGGTAATATTTAAAAGTATTAATTTTCCGTATATGGCTTTGTAAAGGTAGCAATATCAGACTCGCTATAAAAGACGCTAAAGTATATTATAAATAGTGAAGATTGCCTTATCTGTTTTTTCGATCTCTCTAAAATTGCGTGCTTAGACACTAAATAGGAAAACGTCTTTAATCAAATTTAAGCCATTTACCATAGTATTTTTTTACCTTTTCACTGTATCCCGCAAATAGCAGAGTAGTCAGAGCAAATTTAGTCTTAAAACATTTTTTAACAAATTTTCAAGACATTGCATGTTGAGTGGTTGTATTCTATGCGCTTTATTTTTGTTTATATTATATTACCTATAAGATGATTAACTAGCAGAAAGGCCACCTGATGTTAAGTGGACACCCTCGTCCATAGACATCTACAATCTGAGACGATGTGGATGCGTAGCCAACCTTAATGTTGAATAAGATGGCTGAGCACACGTGCTTGAAAACCCCTAAATTATATTGCTCAAGGATAACCTTAAGAGGAAGATCTTTATTTTTTTAAATTATATACTAGAATGATAAAATTTACATAATCATGTACGCGTGTATGGATCAAACATCTCGTTTACAGTCAGACGCTGTCTAACTACGTCACGACGGCTCCAACTGACTAACTAAATAACAAATTGATGAGGTAAATATCTATATACATCCGTATAAAAAATCGAATATTCTCAATCAATTTATGAATGAATATTGTTGAAGCAAATATTTAAAATGAAATCTGTTTGTGCAACGTGATTTAATTATTGATTGGTACTTGTAAAAACTAATTCTTTCACTAAGAGCATGCTGTCATCATCTGTATGCAATAAATTGCTAAATATGTAAAAGATATTCCGTGGTTACTTTTTAGTTTTCTACTGGTACATTGAAACTAAAATTATAAATTTGAACCCGCGTTCACAGAACTTATATACTAACGCTGCTTTCTTGTGCCATAACTTTTTAACCATTACAGGTTTAAATCATAGACAATTATAAAATTGTTTATATGAGACCAAAAAGCGCTTTTTTTTTAAAAAAAAAAAAAAAACGTTAAAAATATGCATGTGTTTCATACAAAATATTCTCCTCAATTTGTTACTCACTTTATCGAGATTAAATTTTATTAAATTGAAAATCCACTGACTCACTACGAGTGGGTGTTGGAGAAATTGTAAGAGATAAATGTGTAGGAATCGAGTAAGATGATACGTCTATACCAAGATCCGTTTACTTAGCTTTGTATGTACCTAGCTATTAGTGTAAACAAATAACAAAGTTCTTAATAATATATTAAATTAATTAACTTGTTTAATTATATTGTGTAATCTGTTTATACTTCAGTTTAACTTAAAATGTCTACTTCATTTAAAGTCGTTAACGGAGATTATCATTAATATTTTATTGAAGATGGCGTCCGAGTTATCCAATCCAGTGGTGCTACACTATATTCATAAGTAATTAAACAAAATGATCAAATGGCTTTCAAATTTAAATACCTACCAGAGAAAAGACAGTCGTTACGAATCTTTGAATATAACTGCTGGATAACCGGTTATTTCAGTATCACGAGGCTGTCTCAACTGAGAGGACGTACAAAAATTTTATTGATATAAGAATAAGAGTTTTCGGAATGTTCGTGAAATCGCCTCGAACCCTAAACCGGTCCGCGCGCCGCCATTGTGGAATTTCGGCCATGTTTGTTTCGCGAAAAGGCGGGAAAAGGAAAATTAAACTAGACCCAACCGTCACTTGTAGGTATTGAAATTCAAATATCGAATCGGTTGAGTTGTATGTGGTCATCGTGAATTTCGAGGTGGTCATTTAGTGAAGTGGCCGGCGCGGGGCGGCAGCGGGGCGCGGGGGTGGCAGCGGGTGTGCGGGGGGTGTGGAGGGGAGTCGCGGGGTACGGGGCGGGAGGCGTTTAGTCGCCCGCGCACTGCCGCGCTCGCGCTACACGCGTCGCACGGCTCCGGCCGGCGGCGCCTGCGCACCTCTGCCATAACCAAGCATTGATCTCGATCCTGTGCATTTCTTGTTTCAATTTCGCCGAACTCGACGGGATTTTGGTTACGGCAGGGTATATCATTTCATAACGTGCAGTTCGGGTGTCCGGTACATCGCGAGGTACCCGCCATGTTACTATCGTGCGGCTACTTAAGTTTGCACGAGATCAATCGACGGATACGGCGATATCTGCGCAGGTGAGTTTTTCTTTTAAGCGCAATAGATTTTAATTTTTTACAATACAATTATATAACTTTATCTACATTTCGATTACACGCGTTATAGTTGTCTTAACAAGATTTCCATATCACATTTGCATATATTTAATGTTAATGTACGTCAAGTTTTTTAAGAATCCGGGTTGTGTCTAGCCCACGCAGGCCTTGACCGCTGCGAACTCTTGCGCTACGCCAAAATCTTATGACGCATGGAAAAATCCTTTAGTGTCATGGTCTTTCATAATAGGTCCTTTGTTCATATTTTTAGCGTTTACCGTTTAGCTTTCAATTTGGTAATATTAAATCGAGTTTATGGTTGTACCGCGGTTAAGTATTGTTTTTGTATTTTTTTGAAAAGCTTTTTTATACCTTGTATTATTACTTGTGCTTATAACTTCATAAGTAAAAGTTGCTATTTATTCTGGAATTATTAGTTTATTTACTCGAACTGTCTGTTATATAGTATGTGTACTATTAGGCACTGTCTATACGACCAAGCGCTAGATATTAGAAAGTCGCTGTTACCGGACAACTTAATGAATAAGTTGAGAAATTCCGTCGTTAAGTGTCATTAGCCGATTTTCTCGTCGTTTTGAAATATCGCGTGAAATGAGAAAATGATGAATAACACTCGTTGTTGTAAAATATCATAGTAAATTGTACCTTTTGTTATGATAGGTTTATGTTAGACCAAGAGTATGAAAGTTTCAAACTAATTACCGATACAGTTATAAGTTAGTTGGCGTCTTTAATTTGCGAGCGTCTATTTTTTATATACTATATATATATAGACTAAATAAAGTTTACATTATTTTAAAAGCCATTATTATGATAAGTAAATATTAATTTGTTTTCTTAATATATATTTTACTCAAATTAATTACCACGAAAATAATACTACGAGGCTATAAAATAGAAAAAATAATAGTTTATTCACATTTAAATAACACAGTGAATGAAGTTAAAGTTATACAATTTAAAATATAATTAAGTATTGGTCTAACTATCATAGTTTATATTATATATCTGGCAAAAAAGCAGCTAGCGTGAAGATAATACATAGTAGTTAATTATTCTGGAATTCGTAGAGCGCGTTGAAGTCTTTTGTAGTGAGAGGGGTGAAGATGCATACGAGGAGAATTTACATCTCTAATTGTAAGTGATTTCAACATAATTACATGTGGATTTAAGTTTAGGTGATTGATTCAAGATTGGTTTCAAGGTTTTATTTAAAGTCAAAGTTTCGTACAATGTCTACACAGTAATATATTATTTTTAATTAATTTTATATATAACATAATAGTATGTAGAGATCTATATAATACTATGGTATAAAATGTTTTAAGCGTAGTCGTGTCCTTTTTCACTTTAAAAGATTTTTACAAAAACGTTAATAAATAAAAAAATGAAATGAAAGCATTTTTGCTTCTTTCTTTCATAGTTAACTTTACCAAAATATAAAAACTTTTATATACTTTGTAACCATATTAGCTAGCATTATACAATGTAATGTGTATATGCTATATATGTCATATATGTATCATATACATAGATTGATTACTAACTGTTTGCCAACTTCGCTTTGGCTATATCCCCGCATTCCATTCGCATCACTATTAATGCAAGCTTTTCTAAAAATATCCTTAGAAATTTAAGTTTTATTTGTCGTTCCTTTAAGTTTATACTATTAGTTATTCATACAGTAAATTAAAGCAGAACGTTAGCACAAGTAAAAAGCTTTTTAGGCACGTTTTAGATAAAAAGCTTTTACTAGAGTTCTTATGTTGCAAATTATGTATCTATGTATCTTTTTAATCATAACCGGTAGTATAAAAAAATTTTTAAACGGATGTGAACGCACTTAGACGGTATCCAAGAGGCAAGATATTAAATTTTACTCATATTAATATTTCCTACAAAAATAATACTCATTGCATATGTATATTTACAACTTTTATGTCCATTATAATATGAGGTCTATAAATTTTCATGATGTAGATAGTGATTTCGTAAGTCCGTTACGCATTGTTCCTATAGGAGTTCGTGTATTTACATATTCACTGACCGTAAATGTGTGGGTGTTCGTGTGAATCCACCTTAAAGAATATACCTGGAAAAATCTAATTTGTGCTGTGGCCATGATTTTTGGACGGATATTTTTCTCAATTTTAATCGATTTTGATTATGTAAGGATAAATATTGTTAACCTATTGTTAAGTTTAAAAAACTAAAACCAAACGGCTTGAAATTGACTTTCAAAAAAGCTTTTATTACTTTTACTCTAAAACGTCTATCGTCGAAATAATATTTGAATTGAAGCATTAACTTTATTTTTTCAATTGTAACTTAAGAGTTAGTCATTTGTTACTCCATTTACATAGCCAGTGACCGTGAATTTCTCGTGTGAAACAGTACAGACGGAACGTGCATCGTTCGTCTAATTGTATGTCAAAATTAAATTAGAAATGCTTCGGTAAACGTGGCTTACCAAAGATTCTTAAATCTTATAGTGAAATAATATCGTATTAGTTACGGCTGGTATATATATATATATATATATATATATATATATATATATATATATATATATATATATATATATATATATATATATATATATATATATATATATATATATATATATATATATATATATATATATGTAACATTATGTTATATAATAATTTGACTATATTAATACTCAGGAGTGTATTTTTAGGGTGGTCGCTTTTAAGAAAACAAAGTTGTAATAATATTTGAGATACAAACTTTAACATTGCGAAAATGGCTTTGATATAACATTTTTAGAAAGTTTAAAATAAAATATAGCAATAATAATTTTAAGTTATCATATGAAAAGAAACATTTTCAATTTACTTTACAAAATTCGATTCAAATTTTTATATAACCATTGTACTTGACTTTGGTGTTAAAATTTACACATATTATTAAGAAATAAATATATATAGACACCCTACAACAAAGTTTGTAATAGTGCATTAGAAGTATGATCACGATCGCGGGACGACGCCCGTCTGAAGCCATATCTTCGGTTAAATCTATACTGGTTCGCACGCTCTTACAAACAAATTATGTACTCATATGGCCTTTGTAATAAAGACCATTTTTAAAAATACATCAAGTGCAGAAATAATGTGCTTTTATATTTTTTTTCATGTACGTTTCATTTTGTAGGTTTTCGTTAAGAGTTTAAGGTTTCAATCAAAGAGATATGTTAAAATAAGTATAATGACAAGAGAAATAAGAATTTGGTTCATTTACTACACTTAATAAGTTATAGCTTCATGCTTTTATCCCGCATATGGCAGGGTAGGCAGAGGGAACTGCAGGAACCATATGAACCTAGTGTTAAGACACTCCGTTGCTTAGTCCCTGCTTTCTTCGTCCCGCTTAAGTATTTTAATTATTATTATTATTACTTATTTATTAGCTTAAATATTTAAAATTAATTATTTTTAAGTATTTTTTAAAATAACATTTGTACTTTTTACGTAGCAAAAAATATTTAACGACTTTATCTCTCTTTTATTTCACTTAAATCTTTAAACTATTATTAAATATAAAAAAAATAATTTTAAGTACCTGCTTAACTGCTCTACCTACCTCTCTACCTGTTAAAAACACTGTCGGTACTTAAGTGCCACTAGCCTCAAATATGACAATAGTAATATAACAATATACCTGTGGGTCAGCAATATTGTTCGAGTATAATAACAATAATAATTGTGGACTGAAGCTTAACTACCTGCGCATAAAATTTTATGGCACCTTCAAAAAATGTAAAGATCAAGTGGGGAATGACTTTTCAGTTTAATTGTCTGGTCAACAAAGGGATTATAGTGCGTCTGTCGTAAATTACTTGAGCTTACAATGCATGGATTTTGGCTTTTAAAGCTTTACAATTGGTAATTTATATAGTTTTAGTTATTTTTGTTATTCAAAAATAGATTTAACGCTTAAATTTTTATTTAGGTTTGTCCACTCTAGTGGTGGATGTTAAGAACAGAGTATCTTTATTAGCAGAGTCATTTAACGGATATAAATAATAAAAACATTTTAAAATCATAAAAATAAAATATTTAAATTTAGAAACAAAAATTAGGTTTGATATATATTTTAAGATTACACACATACATATATTGTGGAAACTTAAACTTTAAATAAGGTCTTTGTTTCTATATAGTAAAATAGCGGTCGTTTATGGCTCCAGCGACGCTAAATAAGGTAAAATTACATTACGATTCTGTGTAAATGTGAGAGCGTTCTACATTTGAAGACTCATTTATTGCCAATTTTGTAAGCATGTAAATTAGAAAATTTTAAGCATCTAAGTTTATTTCAGTTTCGCTACGTATTATTATATAATAATAAAAGACTAGTTATATATGAAATATATTTATTTATATATAATAATGAGAGGACCGTCGTGGCGCAGAGGCGTAAGCTTCTGATTGTAAACAAGACGGTTTCTGGATTCGATTCCCACTCGAGGAAGATGGATTTTTCTATTTCCATTTTCTTTGCTCTGGCAACTAGGCAAAGCGCGGCGTTGAGTTCCGCCACTCAACCCGCAATGCCTCGAAAAAGGCGGAAAGCGTGGACGGAAAAAAAGCAGGGAATAAGCAACGGAGTGTCTCAACACTAGGTTCGTATGGTTCCCTCTGATTACCCTGCCATGTGCGGGATAAAGCGGGAAGCTATAAAAAAAAATATAATGAACACTTTTAAGTACGTGTTTCTAATTTTTATACATGTTGGTACTACTACTAATTTTTTAATAATTAAAAATTACAATGAATTTTTTTCTACTAAAATCTTTAACTGCTTAAAAACCCACCTAAGCAAGTCACACAATAGATTTACCTACAATTATCTTCTAATATTTGCTTAATGTTAAATTCTAAGAACGGTTAAAATTTAACAATACCCTTTGTTTTATTTAAAATCTCGAGCGGACCCCAGGTAACCGGAATTATTTTGTAGCAGGTACACCTGCTTTATACCACTATATATACTCAAAAGTATGTTTTACTCCATCCATCATTTAAGTATAGATATGGGATGGCTGGTTTTAAGGAAAGTTATTGTATGGCAATATTCACTCACCTGTACAATTCAGATATTTCTTTGTGTGAGCGATAATATGTATAGCATTTGTCGGGCGAGACGTGAGTTAATCTTATTTGCCTTTTATTTGTTAAGTAGAAAATTTGCATAATTATTTCAGAATGTGTTTCTTTGTATCGTTTTAGATTTAGTTTCTTATGTTTTTGGCGGAATATTTTTAGGCTACTTCCTATATTACAAGTATATTAAATAATGTCTTTAAAAATTGAATTTAAAATTTTATCATAAATATGAAGTTAAAATAAATAAATTTATTTAGTAGAACTACACTTATACCTAATACTTAATACCTACCTTATACCAATACCTTTGAAATATTGTATAGGTAAAATTTTTACACACTATCTTAAATACATACAGAGTCAGGGTAAATTATAAACTAGCACAGCACTTTGAAGGCTTCAACAAAAAATACCCGCTGAGCCTCTCAAAAAAACTCGCAAAACAACTAAAATACTTCGATTGATACTTGTCTTCATTCACCTGGCGTTTCCGCTGATGGCGATACACCTGTGAATACCATTATAAAAAGTGATATGTCCACAATTACATACCATATCCATATTAAGTTAACGTCACATTGATGTTTTAATTCTTTATCTAATTGTAGCTTTGACAATATTGTAGTATTTTAAATAATTTATATAAAAAATAGTATTGAAATTAATTGAATTTAAATTTACATATTTTCATTGAGTGATAAATGTGAGTTAGTAGAATTTATTCGTACCTTTTTTTTTTAGCTTCACGCTTTACCCCGCATATTGCAGGGTAGGCAGAGGGAACTGCAGGAACTATATGAACCTAGTGTTAAGACACTCCGTTGCTTAGTCCCTGCTTTCTCCGTCCCCGCTTTCCGCCTTTTTCGAGGCATTGCGTGTTGAGTGGCGGAACTCAACGCCGCGCTTTGCAATAGTATTTAAGTTGTATATTTGTGTAGAAATAAGTTTTTCAGATTCAATGGGTGTGCGTCTGTCTGTAAACGCAAATGTTTTGAGTATGATTCTTACATGGGGTAAAAACTAATTCCGATTTTTGCTACGGATATTGAGATTCGAGTGTTTTAACAGTGAATTCTGTCTGCCTATCTTGCTTAGACTATAGGGTATATATATTGTATAATGACAGAAAACTAATTGAATTTCTTCTAAATATTTATATAAAGAGCTATTGTTACTTTAAAACAAATGTTAAATTAAAAAGCTTCTGCGTTTTTCGACGACTCCATGGATATATCAAAAGACGTGTTCACACCTCTATCCTTTAAAATATCTACAAACTTGTGATTATAAATAGATCAAAACTTAACAAGCAAATTATTATATTTTTTTAATATATAAAAAATAAGAAATATATATAATATTTCATTAATAACCAACCTTTTAACACATAAGGGCAAACAATTATGTTGTTACGACTTTCCGAACTTGGTAAGGCAATGGCGCTAGTTATGAACACGCATATGAATGAAGGGAATCATTATGAAGCCGTCAAAGAATAATTGATCGATTATTATTATAATTACCGATTTATTATTTCCCACGATTGTACTTGTTTTCAATATTGTTTGCGTCCAATAGGGACCTCTATGCTTTGTTTTACTCCTCCCTCAGTCTTCCTTTCTTAATACTTTCATAAAAAATAAGTATAATCTGTGATTATTCGCTAAGACCAATATAAAAATGACAAAAATAATATCTAAATCTTTTAGGTAGTATTAAAAGTGTATAAGTGTAAGTATATTTTAACTTATTTAGTGTCTTATTATGATTCTTCTGTACGAATTCGGCTACCATTTTGGTTGCATAAGGATTGGGTATAGATTTCTATTTTCACTTATTTCGTTTTTTTTTCACTGTTTTTTCATTTTGAATAACTTTCAGTGGCAGGATTTTTTATAGGTACTGACTGTGTCGTCGTGATTTGAATCCATTATCATTTCAATAATCCTTTGTTAGCTATAACAAGATACAGACCCAAACTTTTAGTAAAATAATCACAACAGCTGTATCTAGATATTTATACCCATATAAATATGTAACGTCAAACAGTTAAGTTTCCTGTGAATCCTAATATCGGGAATTCAAATGCGTTTCTGAAATTTGAATGAACTACGTGATGGGATTATGTAAGAGCAACAATGCGACTTTATAAACATTCGTTTCTAGAATACAAAGTGGCAAAATTAGTACCTTTTTTTAAAAAAATAAAATAGAAATAAGGTTTAGTGATTTTAGTTCTATTTTTGATTTCTTCTTATGACATATATTAATTTTTAATGTACAATTAATTTAATTTAAACAAATAGGTACACTTTATTTTATCCTGTACATGGCAATATGGGCATCCGGCCATTGAGGTGTAATGAGACAAAATATATGACACAAGCACAACGGTTTATGTCTTAACTGTTTGGCCTTATTATATATATATATATATATATATATATATATATATATATATATATATATATATATATATATATATATATATATATATATATATATATATATATATATATATATATATATATATATATATATACAAAATATATGACACAAGCACAACGGTTTATGTCTTAACTGTTTGGCCTTATTATATATATATATATATATATATATATATATATATATATATATATATATATATATATATATATATATATATATATATATATATATATATATATATATATATATATATATATATATATATATATATATATATATATATATATATATATATATATATATATATAATAAGAAAATATCTGAAAATATCCTTACTTAACGTAATTTATTTTAGATACTAATAATAAAATGAAGAAACAAAGACCGGGTGACGCGATAAGGTCTCGTTTTCAAACTTTCGAGATAAATCGGTTATCGGTAGACGACAACAAAGGGATTTTCTTTTGCGACGAAAGCAATATAAGTTGTATCCACTTAACAATTTCGAATTTATTTACGTCTAATAAAGAATTTTTACTCAGTCTTTACTTTTTCAAGCTTGATGATATTGAATCTTATCTGATTGTATATAAAATAGTAATATATTAGATTATTATAGTAATAGAAAAAATAGTGCCTTAACACTAAGTTCTTTATATTATCTGCCTACCCCGCTATTTACGGAGAAAAAAAAAATTAACTGTAACAAAATTATATAACAGAACTTTATTTGATTTTAGAATAAAATTTTATCTAAATATTAAAAAAGATCTTTTATACATCATTCATCCATTAAAACGTCTTCAAATTGTAATCCAAGTGCTGTAATTTTCGCCATTATTCAAACAACTATAACGATTTGAGTTTAGTACCATCATATAACAATTAAAGCTTCCATCAAGTGTTGAGTAAAGCTCAGTTATTCTTTTTATAGAGACTTTGTTCTTATATTATAGAAATATGTTAAAAATAACATTTATCCAGTGTTATTATTAGGTAAAAAGGATTAAAACCCTTTTTGGTTATATTGGTAGGTTTTCAATACCTAATGTATCAAATATAGTAAATAATGTTTACTTTTTCGTCCACTGCACTAACGTGGCGCCACTTACCAAAGGCGGCGCTGGCAAACGGGTTTCGTATAGAATAAGCTATTACTGTATTTCTACATCAATTACATTGCCTTTAAATGGCCATGTCTGCGCTCGCATTAAATTTATATTGCGTAGTCGAATTGACCAATTATTGACATTACATCGTGCAGGATGAAGAAATTGGCGCTTTAGTTGTATTTCTTAACTGGTTTACTTATTATATATATTTAATAGTAACTTTGTAAAGATTTAGTGTAACAAGTATTTTTTTGTGATAATATTTTTAAGATTGATGACGATTTTTAGGACGACAAGTGAGATTATCACCCGACTTTGTTTGCTAAACTATTAATTTAATTTTGTTCTCTTGGAAATTTCAAGAAATTTTTTTACTATCTTATACTAACTCGCCTACGGTACTCAGTGCAGTCAAATCTCAACCTTATGTATATATAATTTGGAGTGTCAGCTAGTCAATTATTCTCAAGATGTTCGAAAAATAATAATAAGGTTTTGATAAAAACATTCAATATTTTTCTAAATTTTCATATCCGAATAACAGTTTGAAATACTATTAAATATATCTAAATATATATACGATAATACATTTCGGTCGCAAACAGCTTATGAGTCAAGTGTGAATCAGTATTCAAGCGTTCCAGAAATTAGAATTTAACAGGATGTCACGAACGGTACGTTAGTGGTTGCGCCTTTCGTCCTTCAGTCATATATGCATAATATAGGTGTTGTATAGACTGGGCGGATATTTATTTATACACAATGAAGTGAATATAATAATATTAAAGTGAGGGTCAGTAAGTTCAGTTCTCGCTTAAGGCTATCGATTGGTATATTGGTTTTATTTAATTTCTTAGTCTTGTCATTATTTTTTAGAACTACGAGTACGTTAACGTAAAATCGTGACTAATTATTTAAAAGAATCCTTCGGCTTTATTGTTATTAAGACTATAAGTTTGGTAATTCAAATATGCAATTTAAATATACAATATATTTATTTTCTTACTTTGTTTAGATATTTATATTAATTTCGATTGTTTAAGATTAATTGTAATGCTATACATTTTGAAATAGAAAAGACTTGAAAAATTTGAAGGTCGTCATACTTTTTTGTCTCAAGGTTGTGTCTGTACGTTGTATGGGCATAATTTAAATTCGTTTGTGGGCGCTTCGCTATTGGCATTCAAAGGTGCGTGGTTTGAATAAAATGTTTTTGTCCCTCGTCAGAATTGCCTTGTGAGGACGTGATGAATGTACAGTTCATAAGCCGTTTATCGTTTAAATTAAATTTATAAGTTCAAAATATTATGTCTACTTTTGAAGCTTATATTTATGTTGTCGGAATAACTTGAAAATAGTGAATTTACTAAAATAGTTAGTCAGTCATAAAGCATTATACCAATGCTTGGTCAAAATTCAATATTTTATATTTTTTTGTAGTTCATCTAATAAGTTGGTTCAAATTGTTTTCAATGTTCACGTAAGTCTCATAAATGTCATGGATTAGACCCATAAGGTGATATCGTGAGGTTACCATAAAAAGATATACATGCAAAGTGTTTGCACGAATAAACGTGTAAATATGCGAGTATATTTTCAAGTAAAGTAAAAGGTTTTGAGCTAAGTTTGAAGATATTCTTATTTGATTATGATAAAAGGTATTATATACAGTTACATATATTTTTGTTTAAAAAAATTACATGTGACACAGCGACTTACTGTTAAACCCTATAACTCACAATCGAGGAGACTAGTTTACTTCTATTTTGTGGTGTATTATCAAAACGTAGTGCGGGATTGAGTTCTACCACTAAAGTCGCAATATTTCAAATATCAGAATACCGGAGAATGGAGTATATCAACACTAAAATCCCTTCGGATAGCCCATGTTAAGCTATAAAACTAAGGGAATAATGCAAGAAAAGAAACAATATTAAGCCTCAATGATAGAACTGAAGATTCCATTTCCAATTTACACCAAAATAACAAGCCATGAATACTAAAGCTTCACGCTGTATCCCGCACATGGGCAGGGTAGGCAGAGGGAACTGCAGGAACCATACGAACCTAGTGTTAAGACACTCCGTTGCTTAGTCCTTGCTTTTATCCGTCCCCGTTTTCCGCCATTTTCGAGGCATTGCGTGTTGAGAGGCGGAACTCAACGCCGCGCTTTGCCTAGTTAGCCAGAACGAAGAAAATGGAAATAGAAAAATCCATCTTCTCCGACTGGGGATCGAACACAGAAACCGTCGCATTACAGGCAGACGTTGCGCCTCTGCGCCACTACGGTCCTCATGAATACTAAAGATTACAAATATTCAGGAAAATTAAACTTAAATTTATATTTCAAGTTAAAATGCATGCAAGTACCATTTTACAAGTATTTACCTTGTAAATATTACGCGAGTGCGAAGTTTTACAATTGTTTTTGAAGTCAAGTGCAAATCAACTTAGTCTATTCATACAATAAGTAACCAAACATACTCTACAAGGCCGAGAATGGTCGTTGCCTTGTCCAAATTACCTTTTACCGGTTGTAGATTTTATATGGCTGAGAACGTTTTTAATATAATTTTGCCTTTTTCTTGAGGTTTTTTGTTTCATAATTTGAAGGTTCGGATTAGCTTGCTGCAATAAAACGATGTTTGATTAGGCAAACAATGGTATAGAGTTCGATTCCCACTTATGGAAATCATTCTATTAAAATAATTTTAACTTTTTTCTCTACTAAACGTCTTTCTTACGTTTCGACACTCGATATTTCTCGAAATTGCGGCAAGAAAGCAAAATAACATATGTATGTTTAAAATAGATTTTTCAACCTGATGCCAACAAATTAATTAAATTTTACATTTTCCTTTTCTAACTTCAACCAGTTCACATATATATGTTACTATGGCTTAATAATCTAACAATAGCAATACTCAGAAATCATTTTTGTATTTGACTAATGTTTACTAAATAAATTTACACTTCGGGCTCAATGACTTTAAACAAAATTGCGTGCGTCATTTTAGTATACCTATTGAATGAATATGTGATGAAGACACATATATATAAATATATATATATATATATATATATATATATATATATATATATATATATATATATATATATATATATATATATATATATATATATATATATATATATATATATATATATATATATATATATATATATTAACTTATTAATTAAACGTTTACAAAGTAACTTGTTATTTATAAGCCTTTTAACATTTATTTCCAAAGATCGATTTACATTGAATGGCAGTTACTTTTTAATTAAAGGGAGATAAAAAGCTAATTGGAATTGAAAGCTCCGTTGACGTATCCCCTGTAATTTGGGACGTATAAATCTTTTTATATATAGAATTCGTTTTTAAATTACCTACTGATTGAACATTGTGAAATTTGAATCACAGTTACAATATATAAATATTTCTATTTATATAAAGGCATTATAAAATATTTTTATTATAAAATGTTGGAAAGCCATTTTAACTAAAAAGAAGAACGATAAAAGCTGATACATTATAAGGATTCACTTTAAGTGATCTATACATCGCAGCTGTAGTATTAGTATTAGTGGTACTAAAGCAAGCTTTTTTAAAAATAGACAATTCCTCACAATAAATAGAAATATAATAAAATACAATAGTACTGGATGTAATTAAAACTATGATATATTCATTTATTAACACTATTTTTATTTCAATTCCAGGATGCCGTTAAGTGACTCTCACCGAAGTTGAAATAACACTGACAGAAATAACATTTGTATGGGTTTTTAATTTAAATTTTGTTTTATAACAGCATTTTTTTCCATGTTTTTATATTCTTTTGGTTGTATTAAAGATTTATTAGTTGTTAAATTCGTACAGCTGTTATGTACCTATGTAGCACACGATGGAAATGTTTTTTATATACAATATATACAAATATATTTTTTTGTACTTTTTCTTTTTTATTTAATTATGAAAGTACAAAACTAATTGTAAATAGCCTTTATTATCTTTCTCTGTACAGTAACTAACATAAATTACTTACAAGTTTTTGTTCAATTAGAATTAAAGGATTTGTACGAAGAAATTTGAAGAAAATAAGTACTTTGAAGAAAATCAGCAAAGAATAAATGAAGATGAAGTTCTGAAGAGATCAATTAAAATATTATTGATTTTTTTCTACGGACAGGCTAATTATCTTTGGTTTTCTAGCTGTATGAGTATTGAGACATCATAAAGCTAGGTTACCGGAGTTAAGGGCCGTCTTTGATCTACGACATCTACCTCGCGGGATAAGAAGACATGACAAAGAAGGCTTAACTGAAAATATTTCTATTTTTTACGTACTTTTTATACTACTTCTATCTTAATGACTTTTTATATATTTTAATTTATTATATTGTAAACAAATTTTATCACAGTAAACGGTTAATTTGTTGTAATGACATATTTTTTAAAAAGTGGTATACTATAAGGTTTTTGCTTTTGGCTATTTTTAATTGTAAATGAAGCTATTTTAACTGTTATTTTTGCATATGTCTTGTAGTATGAAATGTGTTTTAAAATAATTATATATATATATATATATATATATATATATATATATATATATATATATATATATATATATATATATATATATATATATATATATATATATATATATATATATATATATATATATATATATATATATATATATATATATATATATATATATAACTATATATATTTATATAAATATATATTGTTTCATCATATTATTTTTAAGCTGTGTGTCTAAAGTTGACTCTACTTGTAAAGCGATACATAATATACTTATAAGATATAGGCTTCGCAATATGTATATTATTCCAAAATGTTTATCTTTTTTATACTATTTTGTACAATTGATTGTGATATATTGAAATTGTCTTTGAGAAATCTCATCTGTTTAATAAAAGGGAAACATAATTTTAATTGCTATTTTCAGCTTGATGTGGCCTCCTGTACAGTATCCGGTTCGGATGGAAAGTCAAAATAAAAGAGTGTCCAGACTCTCCAGTTTTTATTTGAACTTTATAAGTTACTTTGAGATTCGAAACACTTTGTAACTGTCGAGGCTGTTTTTTGTCGTACTTCAGCAGAAATGAAATTTCTTAATAAGGCATCGAACCTTAAATTATCGTGTACAAATAGATGTACCATTATACTATGAAGGTTCCTGCAAATATTATATATCTAAAGAAAAATGGAGAAATAAGTCTATTAGTACAAAAGAAAAACAAAACGTTTTCAAGAAATCTATCTAGTGTCAATGACCCGCATGTTGAAACAAAAATTTATCTTTGCTTGGCGACGCTGACTACAACGAGATTTTAGTTTAGATTTAACGATAATAAAAAATAAAACAATTCTGTCTGTTTTGTATTGTATACATCTTTGTAAACTCTGATTTCTTAATTACACTCCTTAATAGAGAATGTGCTTGAATATTACCTTTTTGTATACACGCATTAGTAACTCATCCACCATCATTGGTTGGCTGGAAGAGATCTCTTATAGAGATAAGTTCACATTTTTCACTTTTGTCTTCACGCTTTATCCCGCACATGGCAGGGTAGGCAAAGGGAACCGCAGAAACTATGGGAACCTAGTGTTAAGATATTCCGTTCTCTGCTCTCCGCCTTTTCGAGGCATGAGTGCTGAGTGGCGGAATTCCGCGCTGCGTTATAATAAAGAGTATCAATTTCTTCTTCAATATTTTTTTGTAGCTTCACGCTTAATCCCGCATATGGCAGGGTAGGCAGAGGGAACTGCAGGAACCGTGGAACCAAATATTGTTCAATAATCTTATATCTATTATATAAATAATAAACTTCTCATAGATATATTAGTAAAAGTTACATAATTATTGAAATTAATTAAATAAAATTTATCAAAATAAAAAATTAGATTTCTTTGTCTGTGACAATAGACAGATAGGATAACACGTTTAGTTTATGCCTGATATGAATATCAAGAAGAAGTTAGCATTTATTTGAAACTGCTTTGTATTAGTCATTTTTATAGTCGTTACCAACGTAAGGTTATGTAAAAATTTTATTGTAATCATTTTCCTTGTTTACTGAGTAAGCTGATCTTGACTTAGTGCTGTCGTCACAGTTATTTTTACACTTTATTAATCTCTAATAATAATAAGTTTGAATTCAATACCGGTTGATTTCTTAATACCTAAATAGGTGGGTAGAAAGGACTTTGCGTTACAACCGTAAGGTATATATTGGACATTGCGGTAGAAAATTCAAGAAGCAAGTATTGACAATCAATTGTGATCAGTAAAAACCTTATATAAATAAAATTTCATTTTTACCGTACATTCTCCTTTGTGTGTTCTCCATTCAACGTGACATTGGCGAAATGAAGCATAAAAAAATTGAAAGTAAGTAGTTAGTACGAGGAAAATGGCAATGAAATAACCCATTATTATAATACTATTGTAGCAAAAAATAGTGTCTGTAGTATAAATAAGGAAGAATTGGATTCCCTTACTATCTTTTATTTTCTTCGTTCTCGAAAGACCAATTGAGATTCTGCTTACAGCAAGTTAGTCAAGGGGGATCCGCAGGAACCTTAGAAACCTAGTGTTAAGACGTTCTCCGTTTTCCACTTTGCCGAGGCATTGCGTGTTGAGTTGCGGAACTTAACGCCGCACTTTGTCTGATATATAATAATATGATAATATAAAACGGACAAGTAGCAGATATATATTAATTTAATAACATAAACAATAAAACACATTGAACTGGAATTGCAAAAATAACCTACAAATTACATTTTTACGCCTCGTATTATATATACGATATTCAATTTAAACATTATTTTTTACTTATATAACAATTGAAACGTTTTCTTATGAAAAAATGTTTAATAAATGAAGGTAGATCACGAACCATCAACGTTAATAACCGCTGGACATGACAAGCAATTTGTTGCTAACTAAGTAATGAAAATTCATCGCACTAATTGAAAATTTCTTTGTCTTATTTCTAGAAATGTTATAAGTATTTAATGTGTGTGTAAATATATTTCTCAATTATTGACTGTTTCTAAATATATCAGTATCCTTTTTTAATTATTTTTTTTAGCTTCACGCTTTTATCCCGCACATGGCAGGGTAGGCAGAGGGAACTGCAGGAACCATATGAACCTAGTGTTAAGACACTCCGTTACTTAGTCCCTGCTTACTCCGTCCCCGCTTTTCGCCGTTTTCGAGGCATTGCGTGTTGAGTGGCGGAACTCAACGTCGCGCTTTGCCTTAGATGCCAGAGCGAAGAAAATGGAAATAGAAAAATCCATCCTCCCCGACTGGGAATCGAACCCAGTAACCGTCGCGTTACAGGCAGACGTTGCGCTTCTGCGCCACGACGGTCCTTTTTTAATTTCGATAAATAATAAAAATATTTAATATAATTTTTTTGTGCTTAAAATGTAGCAATGGACTAGTTCTGGCAACATTTTGAATACAGTAGTCGGGGCAAGGAACATCTTTTATTGGCAAAGCTAAGTACGGTGTTGAATTACTGAATTAAATGTATTTTTTTGGGAACAAACGAAATTTGTAATTCAATCAGTTTATATTTGTTCATTTTAAATACTAATTTCAAGAAATAAAAAATTACCCTATTTATCGAAGATATTCAAGTTTATAATAGCTTGTGAAGTGGGTGACAACCACATTACTTAAAGGATCTAATCACATATGCGTGGGGCTTTGTGTTTATAATTCATCAATTTGATCGATTTGGTCTTAAAGAAGCTTTTAGTAAAATTAGAGAAATTGGCGTGAGATGCTGTTCTTTTTATATTTACAATATTTTTGCTTTAAAGAGAAATAACAAAAATAATCTAATATTTTTTATGTTAAAATTGTATTATATTAATTTACATATGGTAGTTGAAAATATATACAAGCTTGTCTCTCTCTTATTGCAAAGTGCAATACTATGATACTTATAAGAAAAACAACTTTAATGTCGGTAAGCGAATAAAAAAGCTACATTTGAACTTGAAAAACTTGAAAAAGCTACTTTCGAAAGCTACTTTTTTCCGGAAACGGTTTTGTTGTTAGGAGCCATCGCGAAACCTATTGGGTTAGGCTAGATCTATAAAATTCGCTATAGAAGTAAATAATAATTTTATTATTTAAAAGTGATATAACCGCAGCTATACTTAGATGAAATACAAATAAACTTACAGACAAGTTAGTAAGCTTTACAAATTGTTTTCTTTGTTTTTAAATTATGAATTAATAATAGTTGTTGTGGCCCAGCAGCTCAGCATACGACTGTAAACGTGAGTTGTGGATACGACTCCTACTCGAGGAAAAATATTTTTACACCCATGCACGCTTGGCTTAGGTGTCAGAGCGTTTGCACGGTTTGCGGGAGGTGAGGATTCAATTCCTACTGCGTTCAAAATTTTTATATTCTTTTTTATTTTTTTTCTATCCTCAATGTGGATTAACTTTAATCAAATCATAAAAACCTACAACACCTAGCTCTAGTAACAAGATAAAGCGCGGTGTGTGCATATACACTATGTTCCCTTCGTTTACCCTGCTATTTGCGGGATGTGGTGTAAAGCTATTTGCTTACTTTTTGGTTATCTGTAAACTGTATGATAAATATTTAATAAATAATTTCTCTCATTACAAGCCAAGTGTATATTTTCATCTTAAAATTGATATATTGAAGAATAGCTAAGGCAAAGCGCGGCGTTGAGTTCCGCCACTCAACACGCAATGCCTCGAAAACGGCGGAAAGCGGGGACGGAGTAAGCAGGGACTAAGTAACGGAGTGTCTTAACACTAGGTTCGTATGGTTCCTGCAGTTCCCTCTGCCTACCCTGCCATGTGCGGGATAAAGCGTGAAGATAAAAAAAAAGAAAAAAAAAAGCCTGTAACTTTTACGCTAAGGTTTTGGGTTCAAATTTCAGCCAGATTTATTAAACTGGACTTGAATGTGTCATTTTTTATTTCTTAGAGATTTAATTCTTTTTGAATTTACAATAATACTGGCGACAAAGCATCTTAACCATATTTACCTCTCACCTTTCTTTAGTATGAGAAAAGCTACACGAAAAAAACATTTTATAGAGACTATTGTATATATTTGAAAAATCTATATCTTCACGGAGTTTGCTTCACCATAATTGAAACGCACTGCGTGTCCTTTGTCCTTTGTGACACATATAAGAGGGTAATTGCTTCCTTTTCTACCCTTTTATGACCTTTGATTGGACCGAGGGTCTATAGAATTGATGGCACTGCTGATGTGTCGGGATAATATAATATATCGGATAAAATGTAATGAAATCGGTACTCTTTAGGAAATCGCCTTTTATTGAATGTTAGCGAACCGCGGATTTACCGCTTAAGTAAACAGCTTCGATATATCGATATCTCCGTATAGTGTACTCTATGTCATTATATAAATACATTTTGGTTTTTGGTTTGGTTTCAGCCTTATTTACTCCTAACTACAACAGCTGCCTCCCAGTTAAAGTCCGTCAAAATCGGTTTAAACATTTTTAAAATACCCAGAACAAACGGAAAGAGAAAAATTGTAAAATATATACTTTTATATATGGTATAGATAGAGTGGTCATATGTTATTGATGTCTAATACTATGACAAATATTTCATCATTTTTTGGACATAAAACAACATTTTTTTTTGTCATCATTGAAATTTTGTAAATAAGTTTATTAAAAAGATGACGGGATAGAAAAATATTTATTATTAAATGTAAATAAATATTATTTTATATATTTTTTATGATTAATAGTATTTTACGTTTTTATACGGCCAATTACAGATACGAGAAAAAACATTACATAAAGTATCAAATTTTAATATCAGTACGTATGCATTAGTGACGTAACGAATATTCGCATTCGAGATTGTTAAAAAAATGACATTCGTTACATCACTAGTATGCATATATTAAAAAGAAAGTACAAAGAAATAACTCAAATTTTATGTCCACCTTACGTCTACCATATTTGGATACATTGTAACGTATATGGGGCAATAAAAGTTAAGATTTCATTTGGGACCAGGAAAGTATTTTAAATATTTAATATTAATCGGAGAATAGAACTCACAATGGAGCCATCAAGTCTTATAAAGTAAGTTAAAATCTGTCCAAAATTATTTTAAAAAATAAATTAATTTTGCTACTTACGGCTTTGTTTGAGTTTTTTTACTACAAGGTAAATTTCTTTCTTTATGTCCATACTTAAAATTACTTGTTACAAAACACCTTAACATATGTCATTAAAAATAAAAAGCTCAGAAGTTCTTAACTTCAGTTAAATTTACTAGTGTTTGTCTTTTCCTTTGGCATTCTGAAAACAAGGGCAAAGCTCTTCTTGTGTTTAAATTTTTAAAATATTTCCAGCGACGTGAAACGCGGACGAGAGAGAATAATAAAATATGTTTTGTTCTAATTGTATGTTTTATTAGTATGCTCCTAGTTTTCATCGGCGATTTTTTTTATTTGTTTTAAAGTGAAAGTAAGATTAAAGATGTAATTTTCTTATAAATAAATAAATCGATTTTGTAAGCATTAAAACAAAAATATATGTTTAAAAAAATAATCAAAACAGTAATGAAGAGCTACTTTTTAATTTCCAATAAATAAAATTAAAGATAGAAGTAAAATTGCATTACTAAACAAGACTCAAATCATGTCAACGTGACATGAACGTAATTCAAGTGAATTAATTAATATGCTCAGCTCTATATCCAGCATATACTCGTATTAGAATAAACCGGGACCTAGTATTGAGAGTGAAAACTTCTCTGAGTCGGAATCGAACTCCCATACCGCTAATCTCAACTTAATATCCTTTAAATATGTTATATATTTATTATAATAATTAATTTAAGTGTATAATTTATTTATCATGTGCTAACTATGTGAATGAACTATATTATTATAGCGCCTTCAAATTTATTATGGCAAAATAACTCCAATAAAATATTGCATCTATTAAAATGATCTTAATTTAAACTTTTTTTAATATATAGTGTTATCAAAAAAAATGTTTGTTTGCATGTAACAAAACGGTCAATACTATTGTTATTTATTTCAATAAGGTTAAGAATTCAAACTCAAAATTATCTCGTGTATTTATATAACTCATGTAGATCATAATCACTATTTCTTAATAGAAAGTAAGATATATAAGAGGCGATTATTTCTTAAAATTCCATTAGCCACGGACTTCTACAACGCTATAAACTATGAAGTTTCTAAAATATATTTTTTATTATTAATATTATAATAACCGAGTGACATGCAATGACAGACAATATCGATATTACTACGCAATATGCGTATCAATCTGGATTATAATGAAAAGTTTGGAAAGTGAAGAAAAACAAAAGAAAAGGACTGCCAGCAAACTTAATTAGCAATTTAACAATTCATGCAAATGAAGTTGCAAACTATAATTCATATATAAGAATATAATTAAATTATGTTCATAAATTCTAGACTGAAGTTATGAGACGAACGTAATCACGTAAAATAAATCTTCGGCTCATTAAAAATTATGTTATAAAAAAGCACGGGTTACATTTCGTTCTAAAAAGATGGGAGATTCCTATGTGAGTGTCAAAAGCGACATTAAATAATAATTGCCAGTTTCAAAGAGCTTTTCTAGACCTAATTTGATATAAAGAAATAATATTACCTATTTAACTTATCTTGCTGCAGAAGCCGCACATTCGCACTAGAAGTACTATAATGAATCCTAGTACTTAAAACAGTAAGACTAGGTTATATTTCAATAAAATAACATATATTATTAGTATTGATGATAATTATAAGAGAACAAAATAATTATAAATGAGAAACAATACAAACTAAATGCCTGTAGTGTTATAATTTACTTCACCAACTAAAAACCAAAGACATATACTTTTTTAAAAATACCCATTGAATTATAGCGTCTGTGCCATACTCGTAAGTCAGCCTAACGAAACTAAATCGTTAAACTTTCATTAATGTTGAACGCTAACCTAAGTACCCGGGAGAGCACTCCAGATACATTAGCTTAGTAAATTGAGATTTACGGCTTGGATAAGACCTGCATTAGGAAGAATTGGAAAATATTATTCAATATGATAAAATAACATTTAATACATGTCAAGATGAATTACAATGGTGTAATTTGAAATCGATTTCCTTTAATTGTTATATATTTATTATTAGATCTTAAATTATTATATATTTTTAAATGTATATGATATTTAAAAATACGTATAATAATAAATATATATGTATATGTTTGATTGAAATTACTTACTAAAAAAGTTATATTTCTTTTCGTAACATATAAAAGCCACTGATATATCAAACTAAGTCACAATACGTGGGCAGGATTTCCCATAACACTAAGCAAACGAATGAGAAAAATGTAAAAAGGTGGAAAAATCTTCGAATTTTCAAGGAACACCTGTCGTGTGCTCTAGAATATTGCATTACGTGGCGTTGTTTGTACATGCATGAGTGCAAGTTTCAATCTCGCTTCACTACCACCGTCAGGTACTCATATATTATGAGACGAGGAAATTGAAAGATTTAGAGCTTTATTGACGTTTACGTTTAAAATTAAAATTTAAGTATACCACGATATAGTGCTTTAAATCCACTTTATTTTGGTACAGCAAGGATTTTCACTAAAAAAAAATTCATATCACAAATATTTTTTTAACAATTCTTTGCATTTTAGAGACTAAAGTGGCTTAAAGTCAAAGTCAAAGTCAAAGTCAAAACAATTTTATTCAAAATAAGAAGTACAAGCTTCATTTTTTGAACGTCAAATAATTAATTTAATTTACCACCGGTTCGCTAAAGTTAATGCCTCAGACCTGAGAAGAACCGGCGTAAGAAACTCAGCGGGACTTGATCTGCTTTATTTTTTTTTTTTTTTAATTTTCCAGATGTTTACAATTTCACAATTCCTATTATTGACAACGATACTCTTGAACTAGACTGGAGCGGGCATTTCATTCCCAAGGTGTGTTATCATTTACGAAATCATTAATATGGTAATAACCTTTAACACACAAACGTCGTTTCACAACTTTTTTAAATTGTGATATAGAACAATCTCGGACGTTTTCTGGGATCCTATTGTAAAAGCATACAGACTGTCCCATAAAAGAATTGCGGATGAGATTTAGTCTAGTTACAGGCGCGGTAAGTTTATGCCTGTTTCTTGTATTAATATTGTGTACATCACCAATTTTAGTAAAATCGTTAATATTTTTTTTTACATACATTAAATTATCAAAGATATACTGTGATGCAACGGTCATTATATTTATTTCCTTAAATTTTTGTCTTAAGGAATCTTTTGGATTTAGGTTATAGATACATAGCTTCACGCTCTATCCCTAGCGGGGTAGTCAGAGAGAACGGAGCGCCAAACGCTGCGGTCCCTGCATACCTCTTTCGCCTCGTCCACTGTCATTAACCTCTTCATGCATGCTCTCCGGGGAGTCCTCATGCTTTTTACGTGACCTTCCTCCAGTATCTTCGATACTGTGTTTTCGAAAGTCAACCGAGGTCTCCCCTTACCTCTCTTACCACTCACTTTTCCATGATATATCTTTTTTACCATTCTTTCGTCACTCATTCTTTCGACGTGCCCAAACCATCTGAGCACGTTCTTCTTCATTCTTACTGTGACATCCTCGCTGGTACCTGCCATCCTGTGTACCTCTTCGTTGCGGATTCGGTCAGCTAAGCTGACTCCGCATATCCTTCGAAGAGATCGCATCTCCACAGCATTCATCTTTCTTTCATTCTTCTTCTGTAATACCCACGTTTCACTGCCATATAACAGCGTCGGAACCAAAACTGCATTGTGTACGGCCAAACGTGCAGCGACGCTGACGTTCCGCCGTCTCAACAACGCAGCTAAGGCACCGTTCGTTCTGTTACCGGCAGCAACACGTCTTTCTACATCCATTTCGTATCTACCATCTCTACTTAACATACTTCCCAAGTATACTACTTCGTTCACTTGTTCCAATAATTTTCCATTCACGAAAATCTTGCATTCCGTCCTTTCCTCGTCTCTTTCAAATACCAGAACCTTTGTCTTACTTGCATTCAGGTTTAGACCATTAGTTTTACACCCGTCTTTCAGAATGGTGACCAATGCCTGCAACTCGCTTTCTGATGATGCAATAAGCACTGCATCATCTGCGTACAACAAGCAATTTACCTTCAAGTCACCCACTTTTACACCCATGTCACTTTCTTTCAGTCCTTGGAGACAGCTATCCAAATACAAATTGAACAACCAAGCCGACATGGCACAACCCTGTTTGACACCCGATTGGATGCCAAACCGAGGCGACATGTCGGCTCCTACTCGCACACAGGCTGAGTGATCTCTATAAAGAGATTTTACAGCCTGCAGCAAGGGTCCGTTCACATTGTACCGGGGTAGTATCTCCCACAACTTCTTTCTCACAACCCTGTCGAACGCCTTCTCCAAGTCCACAAAAGCACAGAAAACCTTTTGGTTTACAGCCAAAAACTTCTCTGTGATCATACGGATGGAAAAGATCTGATCCATGCATCCTCTTCCAGGTCTAAAACCTCCTTGGGCCTCCCACAGTAGCCTTTCGGATCTGTCTTGCATTCTTCTCGCTAAAATTTTTGCATATACTTTACCACCTAAGCTAATCAAACTGATTGCCCTATAGCTTGCACAGTCTATCTGTGAACCTTTGCCTTTATACAAAGGCACGATGACTGCACCTTGCCAATCATCTGGGACCTCCCCCGATTTCCAGCATAAATTGTACAGAAACCAGAACAAGTCCAAGATGCGAGGTCCACCATATTTGATCATCTCGGCAGTAACTCCATCCGCTCCCGCTGACTTACCACATTTCAAGCTTCTTATTGCACTCTCAACTTCTTTTATACTGATTTCTACATCTGCTACATCAAGACTCAGCTTGTCGCTGTCACTTGAGGCAGAAGCGTCATCACATTCATACATCTCCTTGTAGAATTCCGCCCATCGCTGCAAAACGTGTGATCTGTTTGTAAGTATCTCACCGTCCTTCGAAAGCATCCCTTTCATTTCATTATAGATTGCGCGAATAGCCCGCTTCTGCAGAACAAAGATGGAATTAATAGAGGCTGCATTACTCCAAAGCAAAATGCCATATGACATAATGCTATGAAAGTAACTAAAGTAAACAAGGCGAGCCGTATCCACATCAGTTAACAATCTAATTTTTTTGACAGCAAACGCTGCTGAGCTGAGCCTATTCGCCAATCCATCAATATGAGGTCCCCACTGTAATTTAGAGTCAATGGTGATACCTAGAAATACCGTAGAATCGACGGGTTTTGTGTTTGGCGTTCTGAATAATACACATTTAGTTTTTTTACTATTCAGTAGTAAGTTATTAACACTAAACCAATGTACTATTTTTGAGAGAGCATTGTTTACATCGTCATAGACGTTTAGTTGTCTTTTCATTTTAAAAATCAATGAAGTATCATCAGCAAACAATACTATCTCATGGTCCCTTCCAACTAAATGAGGCAGATCATTTATATAGATTAGAAATAGGAAAGGACCAAGAATAGACCCTTGTGGGACCCCCATACTGATTAATGAGCCAGGAGATTTCTTGCCATTCACCTCAACCCTCTGAACTCTTTCAGCTAAATAAGAGGTCAGAAGATCGAGTGCACGTCCTCTTATGCCGTAATGGTGTAGTTTCATGACCAATGTGGAGTGCTGGACGCAATCAAATGCTTTGGACAAGTCACAGAACATACCAAGAGCGTCCTGTGACTCCTCCCAAGCCTCGTAGATACTTTTTATTAGTCCTATTCCAGCATCCGTAGTAGAACGACCCTTAGTAAAGCCATACTGTTTTTCATGCATAAGATTGTGCACATTAAAATGAACTAATATTTGATTTAATATTATTTTTTCAAAAATTTTTCTAAATGAGGGTAGTACAGATACTGGTCTAAAGTTGTTGGGATCTGCTGTACTACCAGATTTAAATATAAAGTCCTGCTAAATGCACGATAAAGTATTAAGCTGAAAATGAAACTGTTTATAACATTTTTATATAATTATGATTTATGAAACAACATTAAATTAAAATATTTTCTTTGTATCAAAGGCAAGTGAAAAAAATATTATAAGAAATTAAAAAAGCTTAACGGCTTCATAAAACGTAGCACGAGCTCAACTAAAGCTCTTTTTAAAAGATGTACTTTAAAATTGAAATCAGGAGGGAAGCTACGAAATTAGGTTTGTTAATACGAAAAAAGAAAAACTCAAATCAGCTCTTGACGGGAAAGAGAAGATGGTTCATTGAATGTATTATAAAACTTTGAACGAAAAAGCGAAATGTTAAATGACATTAAAAATAACATATAAATCAGTTTAAGTTATTTTTAAAACAATGTAGTGTGCATTTATTTACATGTAACTTATGTGTCGATTCAGTCTTACTGGAAGTAACGAACTATTTACATTTTCTCGTTCTACCTAAGATAAGAGCGCGATGCCTAGTTCCTTCATTCAAGTGTCCCGGATTTCTATAAATAACACAACGGAGTGACTCGACACTAGGTTCACCGCCGATATATTTCAGTAAGCGGAAGGAGCCTCGTGCCCTAATATTGGTACTTTTGTGACTTTGCGTATGTGACAGAAATCAATGCCGCGTTTTGTTTTATTACCAGAGCGAAGTAAACTAATACAATTAATTCTACTTAACTGGAACCAAACCCGCAACTGACACGTGTACATTTGTATAGACAGACGCTGTGCCGCTGCAGACAACTATGTTACTTCAGTTACATCAATTATTCTATTTCTATATAAATAATGCTAAACAAAATTCGAAGCTACGACCAGGTCGATACTAAAAAGTACCAATACACTACGAAATCGTTACGCTTCTATAAATTTGAATACAATTTTCACCTTCTTTCTTAACAATAATATATATAAATCACTCATATTGTAGGTTACTTTTACTCGTATATTTGTGTACCGACGTACAATATTATGCACATATGTCAAGTAATTTCAACACATTTCCGTCAAAGTAAACAGAGAATCTGAAAGCCAGATAAAGCCGCAAAAATCACGAGCACATCATATCTCTTTGAAATGATAAAATTTGGGATTTCGTTTCGTGATTTTGTAAATATTTATATATACACGTGACTCAGTTGAGTGAAGTTTGCAGTTCGATATCAAGTCGTAGCTTTTACTTTTAGGGTTCCGTGCCCAAAAAAAGCCTTTGTAGAAACGCTTGGTCGCCTGTCTGACGGGCTGTCTGTCACGCCGAAATGTTGCGAGAATATATCCGCATAGTTAAATTTATCAACCTTTAAACCTGCATTAACCAGTGGCATTCAATCATGAAATTGGTACAGAACCCTCTATGTGTGACTCTAACTCTCACTTGACCAATATTTAATATTTTTTTATATACTTATGAAAATAAATTTCTGTATTGTATTGTCTTTTAACAAAACGCAACTTTCATTTTCACATTTCATAGTGTTTGTTACTAAGGCTTCCAAACGCTACTTTATTCCGCTTTTCGTAAAGAAAATTATTTTTCCTTTTATATTTTGTTATCTTGTATTTTATTTCGCCTTCATAATTATACAGGCTTAGGAGTGTACTAAAAGTTTACTGTTACGAAGTTGCGCATTTCGTTTGCGTAACGTACAAAAGAGTCTTTTTAAATCGTCCCTAACATTTCTTTGTTCAGAACATTTGAAAACGATTACGTCGTCTCCGCCGAAGCCATCTATGTATATACTTATATATATTAATTCTTCAAGAGATGTTCTAGTTTTTATATTATTATATCTCATCGAGGATATATTCTCTAGTTCTTTATGTTTTAGATGTTTTCTTGGGGTCTATATCAGATTCTCCTTATCCATTTTTATATCTCGTTGTAAAGTTCTTATCACGTGGAATCATTAATTATCGAATTCTATTATTTCTAATATAATAATTATTTTTTAAGGCTGGTCCAGTATGGTGCTGCATCAGATATGATAGTCTTCAAAATCCTTCATCCTGTCATGACAAAATAATTTAAAAAATCACTCAAATCCGATGATTACTTGCACGGTTCGCAAGATGACGCGGGTTCGAGTCCCGCTGCGTTCAAATTTTTATATGTCTTCTTCAAGTATTTTTACTTTGGAAGAGTTTTAACAAATTAACAAAAAGACAAAAAACGGAAGAACAAAATATTCGTATTCTATAAGTGTTTTTACATCATGAATTATTTACTGATTTAATATATTATAGATTATTACTACTTTACTACAGTATTTTTTTTATTAATTAAAAGGTTTTTTATTAATAAGTAGGTACATGAGGACCGTTGTGGCGCAGAGGTGTAAGCGTCTGCCTGTAAACGCGACGGTTCCTAGGGTCGATTCCAAGTCGAGGAAGATGGATTTTTCTATTTCCATTTTCTTCGCTCTGGCAACTAGGCAAAACGCGGCGCCGAGTTTCACCACTCAACACGCAATGCCTCAAAAAAGTCGGAAAGCGGGGACGGAAAAAAGCAGGGACTAAAGCTACGGAGTGTCTTAACACTAGGTTCGTATGGTTCCTGCAGTTCCTTCTGCCATGTGCGGGATTAAGCGTGAAGCTAAAAAAAATTACAAAAAGGAAAAAAAGATACATTAAGTAAATATGACAGTAAAGACATTCCAATATCGCTTTGAAGTAGGTGTTTTTTTTAGTTAAACGAACACAAGAATGTTCATTTACGTTAACTTGAAATCTTTGTGTTTTGGAGTAAAATAAGGCTTCAATACATAGCGCTTGGGTCGATTACTATAGTCTAAAAGATCTGTAGAGAAAGAATTGACTAATTGAGGAATAAATAACGTCACTTTTTAATTAATGTTTTAAAATCTAATTTTATTTTCCCTTATAGCTTTCGTGGTGCGTCAGAGACAAGCTAGGTTCTTAGGGATTTAAATCGTATTACATTGAGAGAAAACTAATAATTAGATTTTGAATAACATATCTTCATAGAGAAGCTAACCGAGACACAATGTTTTCTATCTTTTACCGTAAATTCGAAATAATATGTCATAAATGGTAAAACGTCTAGTTTCATCACGGCTTGTATTGACAGATTAGGAGCTGTGATAATTATTTATAACAACCAACTAATTTCAGAGACTGAAGATTGATCTTTCGTTTTAAGTTTTTTTTAAAGCGATATTGAAATGTCTTTACTGTCATATTTATTTAATGTACCTTTTTTTCCTTTTTGTAGTTTTTTTAGCTTCACGCTTAATCCCGCACATGGCAGAAGGAACTGCAGGAACCATACGAACCTAGTGTTAAGACACTCCGTAGCTTTAGTCCCTGCTTTTTTCCGTCCCCGCTTTCCGCCTTTTTTGAGGCATTGCGTGTTGAGTGGTGAAACTCGGCGCCGCGTTTTGCCTAGTTGCCAGAGCGAAGAAAATGGAAATAGAAAAATCCAGCTTCCTCGACTTGGAATCGACCCTAGGAACCGTCGCGTTTACAGGCAGACGCTTACACCTCTGCGCCACAACGGTCCTCATGTACCTACTTATTAATAAAAAACCTTTTAATTAATAAAAAAAATACTGTAGTAAAGTAGTAATAATCTATAATATATTAAATCAGTAAATAATTCATGATGTAAAAACACTTATAGAATACGAATGTTTTGTTCTTCCGTTTTTTGTCTTTTTGTTAATTTGTTAAAACTCTTCCAAAGTAAAAATACTTAAAGAAGACATATAAAAATTTGAACGCAGCGAGACTCGAACCCGCGTCATCTTGCAAGTAATCATCGGATTTGAGTGATTTTTTAAACTATTTTGTCATGACAGGATGAAGGATTTTGAAGACTATCATATCTGATGCAGCACCATACTGGACCAGCCTTAAAAAATAATTATTATATTAGAAATAATAGAATTGATAATCAATGATTTCACGTGTTAAGAACTTTAAAACGAGAACTAGAAAATAGATAAGGAGAATCTGATATAGACCCCAAGAAAACATCTAAATCATAAAGAACTAGAGAATATATCCTCGATGAGATATAACAATATAAAAACTAGAACATCTTTTGAAGAATCAGTATATACAATAAGTATATACATAGATGGCTTTGGCGGGGACGACGTAATCGTTTTCAAATGTTCTGAACAAAGAAATATTTAGGGACGATTTAAAAAAACTCTTTTGTACGTTACGCAAACGAAATGCGCAACTTCGTAACAGTAAACTTTTAGTACACTCCTAAGCCTGTATAATTATGAAGGCGAAATAAAATACAAGATAACAAAATATGAAAGGAAAAATAATTTTCTTTACGAAAAGCGGAATAAAGTAGCCGTTGGAAGCCTTAGTAACAAACACTATGAAACGTGAAAATGAAAGTTGCGTTTTGTTAAAAGACAATACAAAATAGAAATTTATTTTCATAAGTATATAAAAAGTTATTAAATATTGGTCAAGTGAGAGTTAGAGTCACACATAGAGGGTTCTGTACCAATTTCATGATTGAATGCCACTGGTTAATGCAGGTTTAATGGTTGATAAATTTAACTATGCGGATATATTCTCGCAACATTTCGGCGTGACAGACAGCCTGTTAGACAGGCGACCAAGTGTTTCTATAAAGACTTTTTTTGGGCACGGAACCCTAAAAGTAAAAGCTACGACTTGATATCGAACTGCAAACTTCACTCAACTGAGTCACGTGTATATATAAATATTTACAAAATCACGAAACGAAATCCCAAATTTTATCATTTCAAAGAGATATGATGTGCTCGTGATTTTTGCGGCTTTATCTGGCTTTCAGATTCTCTGTTTACTTTGACGGAAATGTGTTGAAATTACTTGACATATGTGCATAATATTGTACGTCGGTACACAAATATACGAGTAAAAGTAACCTACAATATGAGTGATTTATATATATTATTGTTAAGATAGAAGGTGAAAATTGTATTCAAATTTATAGAAGCGTAACGATTTCGTAGTGTATTGGTACTTTTTAGTATCGACCTGGTCGTAGCTTCGAATTTTGTTTAGCATTATTTATATAGAAATAGAATAATTGATGTAACTGAAGTAACATAGTTGTCTGCAGAGGCACAGCGTCTGTCTATACAAATGTACACGTGTCAGTTGCGGGTTTGGTTCCAGTTAAGTAGAATTAATTGTATTAGTTTACTTCGCACTGGTAATAAAACAAAATGCAGCGCATTGATTTCTGTCACATACGCAAAGTCACAAAAATACCAATATTAGGGCACGAGGCTCCTTCCGCTTACTGAAATATATCGGCGGTGAACCTAGTGTCGAGTCACTCCGTTGTGTTATTTTATAAATCCGGAACACTTGAATGTAGGAACTAGGCATCACGTGCTCTTATCTTAGGTAGAACGAGAAAATGTAAATAGTTCGTTACTTCCAGTAAGACTGAATCGACACATAAGTTACATGCAAATAAATGCACACTGAATTGTTTTAAAAATAACTTAAACTTATTTATATTTTATTTTTAAATGTCATTTAACATTTCGCTTTTTCGTTCAAAGTTTTATAATACATTTTTCAATGAACCATCTTCTCTTTCCCGTCAAGAGCTGATCTGAGTTTTTCTTTTTTCATATTAACAAACCTAATTTCGTAGCTTCCCTCCTGATTTCAATTTTAAAGTACATCTTTTAAAAAGAGCTTTAGTTGAGCTCGTGCTACGTTTTATGAAGCCGTTAAGCTTTTTTAATTTCTTATAATATTATTTTCACTTGCCTTTGATACAAAGAAAATATTTTAATTTAATGTTGTTTCATAAATTTTATAATTATATAAAAATGTTATAAACAGTTTCATTTTCAGCTTAATACTTTATCGTGCATTTAGCAGGACTTTATAATTTTCCTAGGTCTATTAAATAATGATATTTTTGTTGTGAATTTTTAAACTATGTGTGTATACAAAATGAGAACGACGTCGAATTAGTTTTGTTTAAATTTTGTATAATTTATTATTTATTTCTCGTTTACTTTAAATAATTTCATTTTTTGAGTATGAAAAATAGTTCTATAGAACTGCTTGAAATTGTTTGATTGATTATTGTAATCTATGTATTTATGTATTAACATTCTACAGCCTGCTAATACTATTAGGAATCAGTTTTTAGTGTTCCTCTATTACAATAGTAATATATAGATACTAATTGTCAAATTACTATGCTCAGGAGTTTCTGCTATATAAAGTGTAAATTTGACACAGATATTTAATATATATTATACATACTTATATAATGAATCTAATATAATAAATGTTGTACTGGCATGTCTGAGTTAAAGTATTTAAGTAATTCATTTACCTACTCAATCTTGATAATGTGTTGTGCTAAATACTAATATTATGGTTTGGTTTGGACCAACGTTACTCATTTAAATCATTATAATAATGGAATTATTATGACAACTGTTTTTGAATTTTTTTTTAAACGTGTAATAAATTATTTTTATTATTTTTATATATATTATATCGTGAAATATTATACATATATACAGATACAGATAATTTATAAATGACTTACAGATTGAGCATAGCGTAGGCTCCTACCGCTTTTAAGAGCTTAAATTCTAAAAAGATAATTTTGCTCCAAACTTTTTTAAGGCGCTTTAATAAAGCTTTATGAGATTAAGGTGTAAAGTTTGAAATAATACTTCTAGGAATTGTGTATACACGCCTGAGAATTAAAGCAGCTTCAGTAAACAAATGAGAATATTCATATTTATCAGCAACATTATAATTCCATTAATAAAAACAAAGGATCAATATATAATATTTTCTTCGGATATATTCTTAAAAAGAAAAAAAAGGACTGTAAATGGCGTATAATATTTAGTTCTACTTTCATTTATCTTTTTTCTTATTTGTTTTCAAGCCTTAGATTAGAAATTGTATCCTGTTATTAACGGATATTAACATATCGTAAAAGAAAATGTCATAAACTTTTTACTAAGTTATTGTTTCTTTAAAATGTTATTGTAGTATGTATATTTATGATTTTTTTTTAGCTTCACGCTTTATATGCGGGCATATTGCAGTGTAGGTAGAGGGAACTGCAGGAACCATATGAACCTAGTGTTCAGACACTCCGTTGCTTAGTCCCTGCTTTCTCCATCCCCACTTTCCGCCTTTTTCGAGGCATTGCGTGTTGAGTGGCGGAATTCAACGCCGCACTTTGCCTAGTTTCCAGAGCGCAGAAAAAGGAAATAGAAAAATCCATCTTCCTCTAATGGAAATCGAACCACACAAACCGTCGCGTTTACAGGCAGACGCTTACGCCTCTGCACCACGACGGTCCTCTTGAAATTTGATTTGTAAAGGGAAGGAAAAGTGTATAGACAATCGTTGTATTGTGTATATTTTTTCTTGTGTCTTTCCATATACACATCCTTCATTTATTTAAAATAAAAATATACAACGCTGTCAACACGGCAAAACAAACATTAAAACCAACAAGAACATAATACATGAGTATATATATATATATATATATATATATATATATATATATATATATATATATATATATATATATATATATATATATATTGCTGAATTTTAATGTTTGTTACATTGTTGGACATTAAAAATTCAGCAATATATATATATATATATATATATATATATATATATATATATATATATATATATATATATATATATATATATATATATATATATATATATATATATATATATATATATATATATATATATATATATATATATATATATATATATATATATATATATATATATATATATATATATACATATATATATATATATATATTGCTGAATTTTTAATGTTCAACAATGTAACAAGGTTTATAATTTAATTTAATGAACATTCGATGACAAGCAACTAAGTAAAGATTAATTAAATGTCACTATGATGAATGTTGAAATTGACAAATTTGTAGAGTAGCTCTACAAAATATAATATCTCTTTACTCACTATAATTAAACAAAATTTCAATATAAGTTATAGCTTAAATTCAAATAAAATTATTTTTGACACTTAATATTAACACTCCCTTCTTTCTTTCTTCGATCTCTGCTGGTAAGCAGAGATCGAAGAAAGAAGTGGTAACTCGAATTTGCATTGAGGCATTGAGGAGTGAAACTCATGGCCGTACTTTACTAGAGTGGGCAGTTTAAAATAATTTAGTCTTTCCAATGGAAATCTTAATCACAAATATTGTCATGTCATGAGGACCGTCGTGGCGAAGTGGCGCAACGTCTGCCTGTAACGCGACGGCTTCTGGGTTCGATCCCCAGTCGGGGAAGATGGATTTTTCTGATTCCATTTTCTTCGCTCTGGTACTAGGTAAAGCGCGACGTTGAGTTCCGCCACTCAACACGCAATGCCTCGAAAAAGGCGGAAAGCGGGGACGGAGAAAGCAGGGACTAAACAATGGAGTGTCTTAACACTAGGTTCCCACGGTCCCTGCAGTTCCCTCTGCCTTCCCTGCCATGTGCGGGATAAAATGAGCCTATAAAAAAAAAATAAAAAAATATATTGTCATCTCTTTGAATATTTTTCGTTGCATCTCTATTTTAATGAGCTCTGAAACTCAATCAAGCTTGAAATTAAAAAAATAATTAAATAAAAAGAAAACACTTCGCCGTAACAGCTTTCGCTGCGGTGACCAGGAATTCGAATCTGGGTTACTATGGCCACAACATAGGGTCCTAACTACTAGACAACCACGGCTATCGGAGCGTATAAAGCAGCAGTCCAAAGATACATTCTATTTTAAATAACTACTAAATTCAAAATTCATTTGAGTGTTGAAGTGTTGAAATTTAAATGACAATCCCAATTAAATAAGATATTCAAATGACCATCATAAAAAGTGGGCTGGAAGTAGACCATTTTTTGTTTCTTTTTGCTATTTGACGTACGGACAGTGAGGTATTTTGTGTTCTGTTATTTACCAAAAATATTTTATATAGATTTATTTTATTGTCTTTACGTCTTTATCTACGAATATTATATATTACGTCTTTATCCACGAATTTAAAATTATTTTAAATTATTTAGATACTGCCATCATTAGAAAATGTTGAAAAAAGATTAATCGTTTTCCCAACTTTAAATCTTGACTTTCTTATATCTGTGCTTAAATTGGGAAAATGTGAAAAAGAAAAAGTATTTAAATTACCGGCTTTTAGTAAAGCACTTGTTGAATATTGAACAAGGCTTTCAGTTTGGGATTTTAATTAATTTGTTTCAGATTTAGTGGTTCGTTATTATTACATTGGTTTTATTTAAAAATAGAGTGTCGCAAGATATACTTGAATTGTTTTTATGTCTTCACATTTTATCCCGCACATGGCAGGGTAGGCAGAAGGAACTGAAGAAACCTAGTGTTAAGAAACTCCGTTGCTTAGTCCCTGCTTTCTGCCTTTTCCGAGGCATTGCGTGTTGAGTGGCGGAATTCAACGCCGAGCTTTGCCAAGTTTCCAGAGTGAAGAAACTAGAAATAGAAAAATCCATCTTCCCCGAGTGGGAATCGCACCCACAAACCTTCGCGTTTACAGGTAGACACTAAGCCTGTGTTTTTAATGTTTTAATGTATTTTTTTTACAGTTCATTAGAACCTTAAATATGAAATGGCGTTTCACCATACTGGCCACTTTAATCAAAAATGTCTTTTCATCGGCTGGGAATTTCAAATTGTTCCTTAACCGTCATTTTTTTTTATTCATTTGTTTTTTTCTGTTTGCGTCATTTGCCTACAGTAAATTTATGTTTGCGTAGATTTTTATGTGGAAGTACGAGTCTTCGTCCATTTTTCCTAAGAAATAAGTCATAAAATATTCAATTATAACGATTTCTTCACACCTTTAGAATAGATAGTGTAAGTTAATAAATATTAATTTAATTAATGTTTTAGTTTTTTTAGCGTCATCAATGGTATCCCTGTCATAGCGGAGTGGAAACCGTCGAAATTTACTGTTAAGTGTTAATGCACAAAATTTTGTTATGTACTTTATTAAATGGAATCAAACTGTTATAACCGACCTTCGTGGCGCAGAGGCGCAACGTCTACCTGTAACGCGACGGTTTCTGCGTTCGATCCCCAGTCGGAGAAGATGGATTTTTCTATTTCCATTTTTTTCGCTTTGGCAAACCTGGCAAAGCGCGGCGTTGAGTTCCGCCACTCAACACTCAATGCCTCGAAAAAGTCGGAAAGCAGGGACGGAGAAAGCAGGGCAACGGAGTGTCTTAACACTAGGTTCCTACGGTCCATGCAGTTCTCTCTGCCTACCCTGTCATGTGTGGGATAAAGCGTGAAGCTATAAAAAAAAAACTGTTATAAAAAATCCCTTAAGGGTGCAGTACTAAATATTTACTTTGATAGTAAAAATACACAAAATTTTGTGACATTATTATTTGAAATATTGTATAAGAATCCGTTTAAGATTATATTTGCTTTGAGACGAAAATCTCAAACGATTTAGTTTTTATGTCGAGAAAAAGAACAAACGTTGCCAAATAAGTTCCAAACAGAACAAACAAGTATATAAATAGTATTCAGCTATTTCAGTGAAGATGTCTCTGGTTATAAAGTAACATTTAATAGACTTTTATTATCTTACTCTAATATTCGATAGTATATATTTTTAATAGATTCACGCTTTACACCACTTACAGCAGAGTAGAGAGAGGGTACTGCAGGAGCCGTAGGAGCCTAGTGTGAAGACACTCCGTTCTAAGCTTTCCGCATTGTCAAGGCTTTGGGTGTTGAGTGGCGGAACTCAACGCCGCGCTTTGCCTAGTTGCCAGAGCAAAGTTAATGGAAATGAAAAAATTACCATCTTCTCCGATTAGGAAACGAATCCACATACCGTTGCGTTAACCTGCAGACGCTGCGCCTCTGCGTTACGATAATCTATGTTTTCGTATAGGTATAGTATAAATTAAATATTCGTGAGTAGACAAAGAAAATCAATCAATTAGTATAGTTAATTCCATTCTGCATTTTCGAAACATTTTTTTTTATGGGAAGGACAAGGCAAACGAGCGGTCGGGTCACCTGATGGTAAGTGATCACCGACGCCCACGGCCCTGTGTAACAGCAGAGAGGTGTTACAAAAGTGTTGCCGGCCTTTAAGGTGGACGTAGACGTGCTTTTTGAAGGTACCTATGTTTCGAAATGTTTCGAAACATTACGTATTGTATGGTGAGCTTTGTGAAATTTTATCTAATTAGAGCTAAAAACGGTTTTTTTATTTAGCTTCATGCTTTATCCCTTATATGGCAGGGTAGGCAGATGGAACCATAGGAACTTAGTGTTAAGGCACTCCGTTGCTTTCTCTGTCCCCATTTTCCGTCTCTTTCGAGGCATTGCGTGTTGAGTGGCGAAACTAAACGTCTTACTTACCTAGTTATAAGAGCGAAGAAAATGAAAATAGAAAAATCCATCTTCTTCGAGTAGGAATAGAACTCAGAAACCGTCGCGCTACAGGCAGACAGTAATAAATAGCTTATAATATATAACACTAAAAAATATCATTGTAGTGCAGTAGCACTTTTATGAACGTGTCTTCCACTTCCCACAAGACAGAACGCGGCGTTGAACATCGCAATGTAATATAAAATCCCTGAGAAATTGTTGGAAAGATAAAAACGGACTTAACTTTCCCTTAACATAAGGTAAAATATTTGAGGTATGATTATGTTTAAGCTTAACCGTTTCAAGTACGTGTCAAGTATTTGTGAATTTTTACTCTTTTTTTTTTTCATAAAGTAGGTGGCAAACGAGCTGACAGATCACCTGATGGTAAGTGAATACTGCCGCCCATGGACATTTGCAACTCCAGAGGAGCTACAAAATGCGTTGCCGGCCTTTTAGATGGGAATACACTCGTTTTTGAAATAATAAATGTAACTTAATCTTTGTACAATAAAACAAATTATGAAAACGACGTAAATTGTGGCGTACATATTATAATTTACATCCACTGGTACGATCATTTTAACCAATTGCTTATTCAGAATTTGATATCAGAATGCAAATATGATACGCACTCGCAATTTTCACTGTCTCGAATATTCGACTTCAATCAACGTCAACGGTGTGAGATCGAGTTCTAATTTTATCTTGTTTACGAGATAAAATTTATTTTCGTTATACTTAAGTGTTTCAAAGTCAGAAGGAGTTACGGGGCATCGATCCTGAAGAGATAGTATATATATATATATATATATATATATATATATATATATATATATATATATATATATATATATATATATATATATATATATATATATATATATATATATATATATATATATATATATATATATATATATATATATATATATATATATATATATATATATATATATATATATATATATATATATATATATATATATATATATATATATATATATATATATATATATATATATATATATATATATATATATATATATATATATATATATATATATACATCATAGTTATATTTGCCAGGCTTAAGTTAAATGTGCGGCGTTGAGTTCCGCTAAAACATATAAATCAGGCGGAAAAAACCGGATATTGTAAAGCAAAAATTGTATATAAACAGCTATTGCATGCCTACGTTTCCAATAAAGCTCGAGAATAGCTTTCGAAGCGTTCGAAATATTTTATCTACAAAAAGTCGCTTTCATACTACTTCCCCTGACAAATTGGCGCTCGACTAAACGGCTTATCTATGTGTAAATAGTCGTTAAACTTTCACTGTTAGCGTAGCTTTGTGATATAAAACTGCGATTTCTGGATGGTAATCTTTCATTCAAAAAATTTGTGATCAAAAAGGCTTAAACAGTTATTTTTACAGAGCGGAAGAAGGTTATTTGCAGGTTGCAATGGTGTTGCAACGGTTACAGATTTAACTCCGACTTGGGCATTTCATTATTTTAATTCTCTTTTATCTTTTTTTTCTTTTCCTCGTGTTGATAGGTAGATAAAGCACGGCGTTAAATTGCGCCACATCAACAATTGTCTTTAAAATTATTTCAAAAATGAAGAAGTGCCTTAAAACTAGGTTTGTATCTGTATATCAAGGTACATGTGGGAAATATATATTTTTTATTTATTTATTTTTATGAATAACGTGCAGCTTCACCCGTGTAGGCAAATGGGAATACTTATTATTTTATATTTAAGGTATCTTGTAACGGCCAAGTCAAAAGTCAGATAATTTTATTTGAAACAAAAATAAAGCTTCACTTTTTGAACATCAATATGAAATTAAGTTATGCATATAGAGCTATAGAATATTTTAAATTTATTTGAAATGTACGAAAATAAGGCTCACTTCAACTACGACAAAAACAAATAAAAAAATTCAAAATACGAAATTTTGTATTACTTTTTTTTCAAATACAATGGTTCATACCATAATAATTTATTCAATTTCAGATACCAATTTAACACATTTTTCATTTAAATATGTGACACTATGATAGGTTTTAGTCACTCACGGGACAAATTTAGTGACAAGTTTAGAGTAGATTGCGAAATTTTATTATAGACACTTATATTCATAAATTATTTATTTGTTCTGGAAAAGCTAAACTACCATAAAATGCTAAATATCAAAGTAGTATATAAAATAGAGAAGGGAGAACGGAGAACCATGGCTCTCTTTTCGTATACTGGCAATATGTTGGCAGCTTAAAGCTGGAAAAATATGGTAATTTCCTGCTTAACAAGTTTTCCACATCATTAATCGTTCTCTTTGGAATCCGTACCAAATCAACTCAAACGTGAAAATTCAAGCCGAGCCTGCTGAGGTCGTCACGTATTATAGAATTTTCAAGACATCGTAAAAGACGTATAACTTTGAACAAATTACTAAACAAATTTTAAAGTTTTAATAATTATCGTGTATTTTTTTTGAAAATTTAAAAAGAATAAGCTTACAGCATGAAATTCTTCATATTGTTTCAGTTACAGTGGCATAGGCATTACAAAATATCCCTTCTATTGCAATTAAATTTTTTATTTGAAAATAATTATGCAAAAATATTATGTAAAATGTAAGCTTACTTCTGTTTGAACAAAGAATAACATTCGTTTTCATACAACACGTACAGGATTTGTTTACAATATCCTGAAAGTGTGAACCCATCTCACCCAGACCATCACGTCAGTGCATACGCGAGCAGCGTCGAGGAAGGACGTCGCTTGGAAAAATCAATATTTATAAACGAACGACAAACTATTTACAACTTAATAAATAAATAATATTTTCAAATATTGTATATTTCTAAATATATTTCTGTGCTTTCAAACGTATTGTGGATATGTTTTAGTGGTAACGTGTTGAACTTTGTTATTAGAAAACTTACCATGTGATCGGTGTAGATCAACGGCTAGCTTTCAAAAGCTCGTCACTGTCACTCCTGTTAATTGGTGAGTATAAACGATTTATTACACAAGTGCAACTAAACTAAACTTTTGTGAGTGCTACAAAAAAGGCGCACAAGAGCTGTAATTCGATTTATACGTGTCTAAGTAAGATTGTGTGTAATTTTTAGTATAAAGCTTGATTGAAGTACTCTATAAGACATATGGTTTCAAAATACACTTTAAATTCTAGGCTTCTTCTGCAGCTTCAATGTGACGGCTATAACTTTGGGTAATAAGTACTATAATATAGCCCTCCATTAAAAAGAGATTATCACATAAAAAAGTTTTTTTTTAATTCAAATCAATGCCTAAAATTAGCATGCTAATCAAAGAATCATATTGGTGTTATAATTTGTGTTATATTTCATTTTTAAACACATATATATATATATATATATATATATATATATATATATATATATATATATATATATATATATATATATATATATATATATATATATATATATATATATATATATATATATATATATATATATATATATATATATATATATATATATATATATATATATATATATATATATATATATATATATATATATATATATATATATATATATATATATATATATATATATATACATATACACATATATAATATGTTATAATATATGCTTTTTATAAACATATATGTATATAATATATATACACTTCAAATGATTTTCAAAGCATAATAAATGTAGGTCAAATATTATTACAAATCGTGTCCTAGTAAATTTCATTTAAAACTAATTAGACCACGCATTGCTTTAATTTTTCAGAGAAATGCGGTGACGACCTTTGACTCAATTATGTTAGCCTAATTATAATGAGAAATATAAACGGGGAATAATGTGGGGTTTGCGTTAGTTAATATCAATTATAATTATAAGTTATGGTATGATTGAGTTCCTCGACATGCAACGTTTCGAAAATTGAGTGGCGTTTCGAAAAGCGAAGTGAGTGTTTCAACACTAAGTTCTCTCCGCCTTGTTTTATTTACTTGTTTTATTGCGGGATAAAGCGTTTAAATTTTGGATGATATAATTTTTAGCCTTTTCCTTTTAAAAAATGGACATGTGTAAGCTTGGAGAAGATTCTGTGTTAAGTCACTAAAGCGACATTTTGTCTCATGGATCGACATTTATGGTTAACCATTTGGTTAACACGTTTACGTAAATGCTTTTCGGATAGTTAAATATATGAAGTAAAAGTAGAGAAAAATATTGGTCAAAAGCACTAGAGTAAAACCATAAAACAAAAATGCTAAATTATAGAATTATTTATAAAAGACTTTATGTTTATATATCGCTCTGACTTTGAGTTTAACACATAATACCTCACAAGACGGAATGTGGGAAACGGAGTTTCTTATCACTATATACATTTTGCCTGCTTAATTTTTTTTACAGTGTCATTTATATTTCATGCCCTCACTAAGTAGGTAATTAACCTTTAACATACAAATGTCTTTTCAGAATCCTCATAAATTGTGATGTAGAACATTTTCTGGGATCTTATTGCAAAAACTTACATACTGTTTCATGAATGAATTGCGTACTTGATGCAAATGAGCTACGAGAACTTAAGTTATAAATTGAGCAAATGTCCCATTTCTGAAGGTCAAAAATTTAATTTATTGCGGCTGCATTACTCTTAAGTATAATGCCATGAGATATAATTTCAATAATGGCAACTATTCCACGAAAATACATTATGTGTCACAAAAAACACAGTTTAAGCGGAGTTATATATTTGGGAATATTATATAATTGAATTGAAAGATCTCTTACTCGATGTATATCATATACCGGGTTCTCGCTAGCTGGAAAAGCAGACAAAGAAAAGTGGCACTCTTTGAACGAGGCCTCAATCTCATGGGCACTCAGATGAAATAAAAAAATACATGTTTAGTTTAAAATATATATCAGAATTATTCAATTGAAGCGCAACTGTTATGTTCTGTTTAATAAACAAAAGAGTTTTTGATTTTCTTATTTTTTAGCTTCACGCTTTATCCGGCTTTATAGTGGGGTAGGCAGAGGGAACTACAGGAATCCTGGGAACCTAGAGTTAAGACACTCCGCACCTTTTTTATTTTATTGTATAATAATACCAGATCCTACCTATTTTGTTAATAGCAAAAACTCAAAGCACACGCATCGAACAGTCAACGTCAAGTACGTACGCATATATATGATAAAATAACAAAGTAGTTGCGTGGAGGCCATAAAGCCTCTCGACCCACATAACTATCAGCTTTCCATGATTTTGTTTACTTTATTTGGAATACACAGATAAGCTTAAATAAACAATATTTTTATATATATACATATTTAAGTATATGTATTTTAACGTATAAAAATAAAACGCATTTTCTTTTTATTATTTTTTGTAAAATTTTCTGCTCATTTTGTGTTGAGTGGCGGAACTCAACTTGATTACGTGAAATTGTTCCCAAATCGTGAGAACAAAATGCTTTTTAACGTGTTATTTACGCACCAGGAAAGACAAAAGAATCTTAGCTATAATTTTTGAGGACCGAAAAAAAAAATTTAATTCATAAAATATAATTCATAAAATATCAAAGTTCAATGGTTTAGTGACGTATTCGTCTGTGACTTGTGTTATCAATGACAAAATGAACAATATATATATGTATATATATATATATATATATATATATATATATATATATATATATATATATATATATATATATATATATATATATATATATATATATATATATATATATATTATATATATATATATATATATATATATATATATATATATATATATATATATATATATATATATATATATATATATATATATATATATATATATATATATATATATATATATATATATATATATATATATATATATATATATCCTTTTTTCTGCTACTCTTATCTAAAGTGATAAAGTGATAATGCTCATAAATTATGTTGCTACGAATAATTTTTATATAAGTAGGCACTTTGTCATTGTATCATATACATACATATGAAATAACCTGGGAGAAACTGTTATCGAGGTAGCTGCCATCAATCTAGTAGCTGTTAGTAAATTCCACGTATATTTCTTTATTATTTACAGTAATGAAAGAAGAAAATTAAGTTACTGCAAATAAAGAAGAAAACCCTCATTTTATAAAACAAGTCGTAGCAGAAGCAACTTACTCTACATCCTTTTACTATGATATGTCATCTAATAAATGAATTATAACCTTTCTAATTATTTTCTTCTTGGCATAAATGATATATTTTTCTGTCACTTAAATTAAAGACATTTCTGTACTTTTGTCTAACAAAATTAAAATTACAACACAATTTACCGAGCAACAGGTCTTCTATTTGTAATTACATACATTAATCGCGACTTTGTCCCTCGCTGTACGAAATTACGTCACTTAATGTTATGGGCCCACTTTGTAAACTGTTATATAAGCTTACGCATTGGCTAGCAATTTGCTAAACTGAAGCTTTAAGCTCTGAAGGATAGATTATATTATAGGATGCGTCATTAAAGCGTAGGCGGAAGGATCTATATATATAGCATATATCTCTAGTTAGTATTTTCGTTTACAATTTTATCTAAATTGGGCCAGAAGAGGGTAAAGAATATCTCAAGTCTCTATTATACTAAGTTATTTAAATTTACTCAATCCTTTATTAGAGTACACTCGTAGAACAATTAAAAAGTCCCCGAGAAATTGACCTATACTCAGCAATGGCTCATGTTGTTTGTATGAATTTTTTAATTATCATCAGTATTGCCAACCAAATAATATATGTAACGTTAAATTATTCTATTAAGTATTTAATTTACTAAGTATTTTCTTTGTCGTAAATGAATTAATTGTATTAGTTAAAATCTTTAAAAATATATATATTTCTTTTGTTAAAAATATCCAGAAGGGAATTAAATTTATTTTCATTAAGAAAAATTTCACGTTTTAAAACAACACAAACTCGTTTAAGCACAGCTGCTCTAACAAATAAAGTTAGAAATGTAATTGTATTTTTAAAGTAGACACTGATATATAAGTATGCTGTGGTTCAAGTTATAAATAAATGTGGACATTTTTTTTGTTCATATTAATAATTGTTATGTTGGCACAATTGGGGTGCAGTTGAGATATGCCAGACTGTCTAATTTAAGAACATTGTTTATGTTTAATTTGTTTTTTTTGTAGTTTTAAATATTTTTAAATAATAAAATCAATTACTCCAAGTATTAAACAATATATAATAAAATGTTTTATTATTGTTATATTGCTAAAAATGCCAGACAAAAAAATATATTTATAAGTAAATAAAGTGGTTATTTTACTCAACGAATATTTGCGCTTAAATCACTTTGCATACTTTGAAAACTATTTATAAGAATATAAAGATACTCTTTCCTTAGGTGATTTTAATTTTTCTGGTCACTTGCTTTTGGCACACTAGCAATTTTTATAGTAGTTTTGATTCGTAGTTTTTATTATAATCAAATGTATATGTTTGGAACTATAACTTTATAATAATAATAATAATTTATTTAGGCATCTTTAGCCCATTATTTTAGTTACAGTTTCCTTACACCTATGTTAGTAACAACTTAGTTGAGCGAGTGAGGAGCGCAGCGACGAGCGAAGCTCTCTGTTAGTGGGGGTCTATGCATTCTTTGTTCGCTAACTCCTCCTAGACCACTGAACCGATTTTGATCGGATTTGTTTTAAACGATCACTGTGGTCATGAGGAGTGCCAACATATATAAAAAACTGTGATCGGACATGTCCTTGAGGAATAATTGAGAAAAAACCAACAAAATTCGATTTTCATTGAAAATGCATTGGATTAGCTTGCGCGTGCAATTTGTTTACATTTAGTCGAGTTACGGCTCGATTCGAGAGCAAAGCTTTTGCCAAATTTGTCGTGTAGTAGTCCGATTTAGGCCATTTTTGAACAATTTTTCACTCCACATATAATTTTGCATACATTCTAATTCGGTCTTCAAAAAGTGTCTTTATTGTACCGCTTCCGCGCTCGCTCAATTAACAGGCCGGATGGGCTGAATACCTAGTTTATTATTCAATACAATTACAAGTAAAAAGTAATTACGTAATTATAAATAAACTCTAAATTTTTAATTAGTAATACATATTCCAATCACTGCAATATAATTTACTAATTTTAAATTGTTGTTTATATTTTATTATTAAATCATTTCAATCAAATTAAATATTATCTTATAATTCAACTATTATTGTTTAATTTAATTATTATAACTTTATGTAAAAATTTTTGAAGTGAAACTTCTTTAGGCGCATGAGGGTAAAATTTTTACAGATGAAACGTCACGCCGGTATGCAACAGAAGTGTCGGAAAAGAAAGAGAGAGTGATCGAGACCGTTTGAGAGAGAGTAAGACAGAGCGAACGTAGCATGAGCAACTAGCCGTGGAGTGAGAGTAGGGAGCAAACAAGTGAGAAAGATTGAGAGAAAAAGTGAGACAGAGCGAACGTCGTATCACGCATAGTGCTACAAGGGTCAAACTGAAAGTTCTTAGAAAATCAAAAACTAGCAAGTTATTAGTTTTATTATAACTTTTCAAAATAGCGTCCATTTACATCAATACATCGCTGCATTCGATGGAAACATTGAGAAAAGCACCTTGCCCACTCGGCCTTAGGGGTCTATTCAACGGCGTTTTGAAACGCAGCCACTGCTTTTTCGGCGTCCATAAAATGTTTTCCTCGAAGATTTTCTTTTATTTTCAGGAATAAATAAAAATCACAGGGTGCGAGATCGGTTCTATACGGCGGGTGACCCAAATAGGTCGCCAAATAGTCGATCGTTTGCCTGGCGGTGTGCGACGAGGCATTGTCGTGATAAAGGAAGATCCTGCTACGAGGTGGTTTCTCTCGAACTTTTTCCAAGACAAGTGGCAAACAGTTGTTAGTGTACCACTCTGCATTAACCGTTTTCTGATCCTCTAAGACAACTGTCGCGTAATGACCTGTCTTTCCGAAGAACGAGGCCACCATCTTTTTTCCAACACTTCGACCTCTCTTCACTTTAGTTGGCAACTCTTCGGAAGGAAACACCCACTGAGCAGACTGTCTTTTGGTTTCCGGATCATAACAGTAAATCCAGCTTTCGTCACCCGTTAGTATGTCGAACACAGCATTTGAGTCACCTCCGTCAAATTTTTGGATCATTTCTCGGCACCAATCAAGACGGCGAAGTTTTTGAGCCTCGGTCAAATTATGCGGTATCCAGCGGGCACAAAGCTTCCTAACCGCTAAATGTTCATGGAGGATTTTGTGCACTTGACTCATACCTATGCCTAGACTTGTCAGAATCTGCTGATAGGTGACTCTTTTGTCAGTCTCTATCATACGCCGCACAACACTGATATTATCTTCAGTCGTCGCTGTAGAAGGCCGTCCCTCACGCAAATCATCGGTGAGATTAGTTCGACCACGTTTGAATTCATTAAACCAGTTGTAAACTGTGGCACGAGATGGGGCTTTATCGTGAAAAGCCAATCGAAGTCTATCATAACTTTCTTGTTGACTTATATGACATCGAAAGTCATAAAAAATCATTGCACGAAAATTTTCTCGGCTTAAATTCATTCTGACGTGCACAGACAATTTTCAATTTGCCGCCAAATCGTAAAACAAATGACAAATGAATGAAATGTATACTCAATATTATTGGTAAAGAGTTCTAGTTTCAAAATTTAAACTTATTTTTTTAATATAATGCTTTTAAGTTGCCAGTTCTAAAAACTTTCAGTTTGACCCTCGTATGGAGTATGAAGTGGGAGAGAGCTATAGTGAGAAAGATTGAACAAGAGAGAGAGAGAATACGGGATATCGAGAAAGAATACACGCCCTATTGGTTGTGTATTCGTTTACTAGTTAATTATTAGAACTTTAGATGGCATTTCTGTCGCATAGCGTAATATTTACAATATCATTAGGCACTTCTACAGTAAATAAACAGTTAGTGAATTTTATAAATAAAAACTTTGTGAATAAAATGTAAGTTGTCCTGTATCAAGCAATTATTCGAAGTAAGTAATATATCTGTTATCTTTTTGTTTATTTAAATTTTTATGATAATTGGTTTGAAGGTTAGGTAGTTTTAATATTTACAAATAACATGTGGTATTTCAACTTGCCACTCGTCATTTGATAATATAATAAATCATTTACCATAAAATAAAAATATTTCATAAATTTAGAAAAAAATTTTGAATTTAAAAACAAAACTTAATTAATAATTTCTAATATTGACAAAAAACACGTGACATTTTTATTTACAATTCGTCATTTGAGATTTCAATAAATCATTGTGCATAAAATACTAATAACAATATTTCATAAATTCTTTTGACGAAATTTTAATTTAAAAATTGGAATTTCTAGAGTTATCATTAATTTACAAAAATTTTGTATATATTTAAATTGGATTAGGTATTTTTAATATTTACAAAAAATCACGAGGAATTTTAATTTAATATTCAACATCTGAGATTTGACTATATTATTTTATTTTAATGACAATTAAATTCCTAACCTATCTTCCTTTTTCCCTTCCTCTTAATCTTGGAAATTTAAAGTTTTAGATTTGTATAAATATAAACAAGATTTATAAATTAGTTCGCCAAAGAAGTTTCACTTCTGACATGTGTATTTTGTACGCACGCATGTTTTATTTTTCGAACAACTTCAAATAAAAATATTTTTTTTATTATTTCTTTCTTCAATTTTACGAGCTTTTGTTAAGTAATAGACGTATATTGTACGTCACAACACTATGATGATCGAAATATATTTTTAATTATTTTATTCTATTGTTTGATGAATTTCTATAACAACATTTTATTATAAAGGAACAATAGGAACAATTATAAAGAACATTGTTAATCTAGAATTGAAAACTTATTAAACTGCGATATAAATCTCAATATAAAGCTTTTGAAAGCTTTGTCTCAAAATATCTAACAGATTAAATTTCATATGTATTTTTTTTTGTATTTATTGAAAGCTAAAGCGTAAATGCTTTAAATTTAAAATAAATTAATTATTAGTTTGAAAATAAATTGATTAAATTATGGTTTTACAAAGCTTATATTATATGTTAAACTTCCCTAGTAAATGTATTAATAGTACAGTTAAATATCGTTGCTGCTTATTTTTCTTAAATATTTAATCTTATCATATAATGTTTTCTCATCCCGTATTTAAGAATTATGAATAGTAAGAAACCATACATATATACATACACATACATGAATGCTGGTTAAAAAGAATAAGAGCTGTGACACATGACATACTCTACTATCTAAGGTAAGGCTGGCTACAAAGTTTCATCGAAACGATTACCGTGATATAATTTAGTTTATAGCTATTCCTTCGTAAATAGATTGTCCTATACATAAAATTTTTAATAGGCACAAGTAGTACTTGACATTAACGTGTAACCAAACAAGCTCTTGAGTCTTATATTATATGAATATAAAGCTTTCCATAATATAATATACAGATAGGTTTTTCTCACGTTGAGTTCAATGAAGTGTTAGTAATAGTCAAATGTAAAAAAGAGGGATACCTACATATTCGTAGAGATTTTAGTAGATAACAGCTCTCTGTTCTCTATTTCGTTCTCTTCTTTCTGTTTGTTGCTGCAGGAGCAAGTGTATCTCGAATGACTTCGACAAAAAAGTTCGTCTGTTAATCTAACGGCTGCGAATGCTATTCCCATTCAGAATAATAAATTACTTTCATATCCTCGCTGTAATAAAACTAAACACGGCGTTGAATTCCATCACGTCGCATTTAAAATAAAACAATTTAGTCGGATTAAACATGTATATAATCTATTTATTTGGAAAACTGACATTTCGAGAAGTTTGAAGATGTCCGTGGTAATGGGTAGACCCTGACAGTCGGTCTACCCGCGACCATGGACGGATTACGTTTCTTTTTAAATTATATATCGCTAAAATCCTAGAACACATTGTTAAAAACATCGTTGTTTTAATACATGCAAAAAGTGATGAGCGTAAAAACTTTAAGTTTTATCTTTGTCCACTGCAGTCTGTTATAGTTTTATTTAGTTTTTTAATGGCCATTACTGACGCTAGCTGTCATAGAATAGAATAGAATAGAATAGAATAGAATAGAATAGAATAGAATAGAATAGAATAGAATATCCTTTATCGGTGTACAACCGATGTGACACATACAAATGAAATTTACAAAAGTCATTAATGTACAAGAGGCGGCCTTATCGCTAAGCCATCTCTTCCAGGCAACCTTTGGTAGAGGAAACAATTACGATGGTAGGGGTGCACAAAAGCAATAAATAAAATAAATACAATACATAAATATCTTAGTTATACACAAATAAATAAATAAGTAAATAAATAAATAAAAATAATATACATAAATAAATATACATGAGGAGAAAACAAATTATGATGCAATGAAATGCTCTTTTATTATTTTCTTAAAGGATATAAAAGTTGCCTGTTTTGCTTCTAACGGAAGAGAGAGTTCCACAGTCGAATAACTTGGACAGTAAAAGAGTTCATATAGAAAGATGAGGAATGGGAAGGGAAATTTTCAGCGTTAAGCTCCCTTCAGAACGGAGATCCCGATAATGAGTAGAATTTAAAAACTGAAAACGTTTTAAGTAAGGAGGAGATAGCGGATTGAAATTGATGTTATAAAGAAGATGAAGAATGTGAGTATGCCTGCGAAGCCGAATTGGGAGCCACTTGAGTTTTTTACGAGATTCAGAAACGTGATCATATTTACGAAGACCAAATATGAATCGAATGCAAAGATTTTAAAGACGCTCAAGCTTATTAATTTGCTCCTCTTTTAAGTCAAGGTACCATGCATCAGCGTAATCGAGAATTGGTAGTAAGAGTGATTGTGCTAATATAATTTTAGTAGGAATGGGCAGAAAGTTGCGTAGTCGACGAAGAGAACCTGAATAGAAGCTGTCATATTTAGTAGCTAATTTACGATATTATAATCGTAGCCTTACCTTAGAATCTCGTAGCCTGTGGTCACATCGTAGACATACAAATAAATCAGATTAATTTTGGCATTTAAAATTAATAAAACATTAAATTTATTAATTAAAGTGCGTTTATCTTTTTTGTATTAATTGTTGAGGGAGAAGGGTATTTTAATTTTTTTATGCTTCACAATTTATATTATTTGTATTATCGTTGACCTCGAACAATGAAATTGATATGAAAAGAACCTGAGACATGAAAATATTATTCGCACATAATTGATGTCTAAATTGTGAAAAAACAAATTGACAAATTATAAGTGGCAAGCATTATTATTAAACACGTAATAGACCAGATAAGTACATAAAGGGATTCTTACGTTATAAAACTAATGCACTTTTACAAATAAATAAAATGTAAACGTGTATCTGTTGTAATTACAAAATGATATTTTTACAATATAGTTGGTATATAGTTTTTTATTAAGACGCTATTAAAATACAAGCAAGAAAAAACTTATCTCTTATTCCGTTTGTCCAGAAATAAGCTTTTTTATATAAGATTTTTATTCTGGAATTTCCGCGGTAAAAATCACATAAACGGCGTGCTAGTTCGTAAATGTTGCATGTACGATACCTACATATATCAGCTTACAAATTTCCATACAATATATATTTATATATATAAGTTAAAAAGTAATAGTTAAGTTAAAAAAAGATCAAGCGAAGCCGCGATGAAGCACTAGTAAAATTCATAAATAAATGCAAATTTGGTAGCCTTTCAAACAACAGTTGTTGAACTTTGGATAAAGTTTTTTCAACTTGCATTAGTCCCGGGAGCGTCCCTTCTGAAAACAATATAGAACTTAAAAATGTAAGCTGAATTTTATTTACGTTTTGTTGTATTGACATATTTTCAATATTTAAATTCGTCGTTTCGTCTTTAGTTAAGACTATTCTTAAATTAAATACTTTGGTGTTATATTATTAGAAAATCGTTATTAAGGAAAAGGGCGTCATCGTAACGCTTTGCCTTTTCATTTGATTAATAAAAAAAAGAATTAAATTCGTCGACTGGCAATCTATTCAAAAAGTGATCCAATGTACTTACTGCATATATATATATATATATATATATATATATATATATATATATATATATATATATATATATATATATATATATATATATATATATATATATATATATATATATATATATATATATATATATATATATATATATATATATATATATATATATATATATATATATATATACAACGATTATATGTAACGTTTGAGTTTTTAAAGCGCCACGACTTGCACCGTTACCTCTTGGAAACTATTCATGCGGTCTCACCATTAGACCATACGATTAAGACGTTACGATTTAAGATTCTTAAAGTATCATTTTATATTTATTTAGGTAGATATGGCACAGCTCGTCTCTTGCAAAAGAGAAGTGTGTTAATGTTACTTTAAAACAGCATCTTAAGTATACACGTGGGTGACAATTTCTAGACTGGTGGCTAGGTATGTGTTATCCTGACTAGTTTATATCTATATTTTTCTCTATATCTTTAAACATGGTCAAAGTTTTGCTTCTTTCTATTTAGATGGAATAAGACATTTTTAAGCTTTTGAAACCTCAGAGAAACGTATAGGACAGGCTATATAGCCTTGCTTGAAATCTAAGATAAGCAAGTCCAATAACTCTAGTAACTGTAAAAATTCATTTTATTTTACTAAAATATATTTAAAGAAGTACATTTTTTCCAAATGAATAAAATATATTATCAGTTTACTTGCGAATGATAAGAAACGTAATGATTAACGATAAAAAGTTAAATGAAGATACTATAAAGGAAGCGTGATTGGAGAAAATAATGAAAATCGTGCTCAGATGGTTGGATGGAGCAATTTGGACTCCAATAAGACTAGAAAATAACAAAAATGTCCTTTGCATTGGTTTTTATAATATAAGCTCAGGAATAAATCTGTCGTGGCGCAATGGTACAGCTTTTACTTGCAAAATTCTCAGGTTAATATACTATTTCTTCCCCGCTTTGGTCTTAAGATAATGCACAGCGTTAAGTTCCGCCACTCAATCTTAATCTCGTCTTAACACTGATTAATTTCGACAGAATTGTTTATAATAAACGTAATTCAATTTTTAACAACAAAAAAGCGATAATAAATAATGTTTCTTTATAAGTTATCATTAAATAAGCTATTTTCTAATAAAATCCAGCTAGTTGTTTTATTCGCAATGTTCAAGCGCGAGTTACCTAAATATAATTCAAAGATAAAATAATTTCTTAAATTCAGTAAAGAAACGCTTTGAAAACATAAATTATGATTGAAATGCTTAAGAGATGGATATATAGGGTGTTTAAATATTTATTCACTACTAGATCAGAGAACAAAAGCTCAAAGCGAGGCACTTTATAACAAAGTAAGTGGATATCGCTGACATGTTGGTAAAGTAATAATTAACAGCAGCTAAGTCGAATGAAAGCACACATAAAGGTGCTTGAGTGAGGGAAAGTGGTTCAAACTTCGCTTTAGCTTTGCTGTGAGAGTTGAGAATGACTTTTTAGAAATACTAAAGCGATACTTAAATTTAAAATAAGACTCGTTAAACTTCAGATGGTACTAATCAATATACGATTCCTTCAAACATTTTTATCTCAGGTTTTGTAAGATTTTGAACATAACATAAATAAAATAACTATCACTACACTTACAGTAAGTAACATAATATGTAAGTGTATTGTACTATTAAATTACAACTCACAAATTTGACTTGATTTTTATGGAAACGTCATAGACATTTAGACTGTAGCTAGTGACTTAAGGGCATCATAATTATTGAGGAAAGCTAGACTCCTTGTTAATTGTGATCTACTCGACCTACCGCAAAATACTATTGAGATTTATAATATTAGATGAGATTAATCTCTTCTTTATATAGTAATATAATCTTATATTTATTAAAAATATTAAAAAATATTTCGTAGTGATATAGATTACTTTGAATAGATTGTTTTACTACTTTACTTTATCCCTCATAAAGCAGGGTAGGCAGTGGGAGGCCTAGATTTACTAAAGTTACAAAAATGAAAATTAATTTTCAGCGTTAAATCCACTCTAAATATAGAAATACACACAACACACGGGATTCGAGCCATGGTTTAGTAGTCAGAGATCTTGGACCGTTTTCCGTTTATAGTAATGTTCATTTTTCTCTCTGCTATTTGAGAACTTTTCGTTAATAATTAACCTACGGGCTCGTCGGTCAACTGAGTCCAAAGCACTCAGGTGATATTTGGCTGCACCGTCCAAGAGGTGACTGTAGTAATTCATTCAAGATCGAACTTGGGCAGTGTAAAGATTAGGCAGTTGTTCAGAGCTGACGTACTGCCGAACCTTTGAAAGAACTAATAATTTCTTGGACGCAGATTGTGTCATAGACTCAATTTGTTGGCCAAAGTTCAGGTTAGAGGTGATGATTATACCCAGAAGCCCTAGATGTTTAGCAATCGGCATCCTTGCCGATATATATCTAAACGTGGGTGTTAAGTCAAAGCTACTCTTTTTCGTGGAGAAAACCAATGCCTGTGTTTTGGAGGGATTGAACTTCACAAGATTGGCGTTACCCCAATAAGACAACCACTGCAATGTTACGTTCACCCGTTCAATCGTGGACTCTTTCAAGGACCGTATTTCCACTGGATTAGCTCGCCAGTTAGTCATGTACCTCTCATTCACCATGCTGCTATTGACGCAGCTATATATATAATAATACCGGGCGTTAAATATCGTTTATGAGCAGCAGAAACAAGCTTGAACATTAGCAAGATTCCAAGATTTTGGGATCCAAGACTTTACAAGCTTCTAAAGAGTACGTTAATGTACCACTGTGGCACTACCGACCCTATATATATGTACTCTATTTAAAATAGTCATACAATTTTTGGTAAACATTTTTTCTTTTTATTTAACGTAAATACAAATGCATCTATCTATTCTGTGTATGTATGTAGGTACCGCATAGATGCGTCGAACACTGAGTGTTATATGTGGGCATGTTGACCGTACATGAATGATCTTACATTTGAATATAATTGATGTTCTGCCGCTAGGTCACTTGTAGAAGTTATTATTGACGAATCACTTAATCCGTGGCTTTACTTGTTAATTTCTAGTGAATAGATCTTATTATAGTGTTGTTCTTCTTTTATTTTTTTTTAATTTGTTACTATTTAATTAAGTTGTTCAATAAAGTATATTTATTATTATTATTATTTTTTTAGCTTCACGCTTTATCCCGCACATGGCAGGGTAGGCAGAGAGAACTGCAGGGACCGTGGGAACTTAGTCTTTATTAGCCTCTCCCTTTATCCTGCAAATAGTAGATTAGATAAGGGGAACCGCAGAAACCGAACGAACCTAGTGTATTAAGTTGTCAGTAAACGAAGAAAATGGAAATGAAATAGCTCACACTCCGCGAGTAAAATCGAACCTACAAATCAATACGTTAACAGACAGATACTACGCTTCTGCGCCATGACGATAATTTATTATTATTTTTTAAAATAATTAATAGATAATATATGTGTCAAAGTTTAACGTATAACTATTTAATTCACAGTATTCTTTACTATCTCAAGACTCTTACTGGCCCAGTAGGGCAATGTGATATAGGTCAGTCAGTAGGTAGACGTCCATCACTCACTCGCAATGTGTCGAAATGGGAAGAAAGGAATGCTTTAACTAAATTCCCTCTGCCTTCCCGATTCTATTCTCCCGATTAATTTAAAAATCGGACCCTTAGCTTGCTAAGGGTAAGGGTTGCTCCTTTGTATATGTAATGCTTGCATTACATATACAAAGGAACAAAAACTTTTTTTAGTTAAACAAAGTTGAAGCTATTGTAGCGCAGCAGAATACCATCAGACTTAGACACAAGGAGTTGTGAGTTCAATTCTCATTTAGGGGAATAACTTGTTTCATTTCTTCGCTAAGGTAAATAGACAAAGTTTAACGTTTAGCTCATTGATCCATAACTAGGTTTCCTGTACTGTATACTGACAAAAGCGTGAAGTTATTAACTGTAGTATTATATATAGTTTTATAGAATAGCAGTTATAAATATGGTTGATTTAAGGAATGGGAAAATGATTTTAAAAAGGTTCTCTATCTGACATGAACATATAGTAATCATATTCGACATACTTGTTCATGCTTTGTTAAGATCTTGATTTGGAAGATCTTTTATAATTAACAAATTTACCAAGACCTAATGTTTTAGTTTCCACCAACACAATATTCATTTAATTATTTAATATAAATTGTAATATTACCTTAATCTTATTTTTTTACGGAAAACAGTTCTTATAATTAACGATCTTATAATAAAGTTTAAATTAATATTAAATATATTTTACCATTCTTTACTTATCATTGACAATAAGACAAGATATTGAAGAAATTAGGGCCCGTTTACATCGGATTTTTAAATAAAGTTATACGAAATAGAACTCGGAAAAAGTAAGTAAATATTTGTTTGTAACTTTGCTTTATATATATATATATATATATATATATATATATATATATATATATATATATATATATATATATATATATATATATATATATATATATATATATATATATATATATATTATATATATATATATATATATATATATATATTTAATTTTGTTTTTTCGAAATACATTACGCTTAATAGACTAGACTAGATTCCTTTTTAAAAATAAATTAAAGTTTTTAATTAAGTTTGGGCGTAGAGAAACAAAAAAGGACATCTAACTGGGTACATCAAGTGACGGTGTAAAAAAATACAGATAATAAATATAATAACTAAGTTACTCGTATACTCAACTCACACAACACGCAATGCCTCGAAAAAGGCGGAAAGCGGGGACGGAGAAAGCAGGGACTAAGCAACGGAGTGTCTTAACAATAGGTTCCCACGGTCACTGTGGGTCCCTCTGCCTACCTTGCCATGTGCGGGATAAAGCGTGCAGCTAAAAAAAAACTAAGTTATAAATCAGTTATGGTCATTGTAGTAACAGTAAATTACTAAATGAGTTGGTAAAATACTGTTACGTTAAGTTCCGCCTCGAAACATATAACATTTATGTATATTTGAGGACCGTCGTGACAGGAGAAATATTTTGGAGGACCGTCCTATAAAGGGCTTGTTGGTTACATTCTCACTCGGGGAAGATGGATGTTTTCATGTCTATTTCTTTGTTCTAGGCAAGCGCGGTGTTAAGTTGAGTTATGTTATATATGTATATATATATATATATATATATATATATATATATATATATATATATATATATATATATATATATATATATATATATATATATATTTATATATATATATATATATATATATATATATATATATATATATATATATATATATATATATATATATATATATATATATATATATATATATATATATATATATATATATATATATATATATATATATATATATATATTATATATTTATTATAATTTATAAGTACACGAGTATAAATAAATTATTAGCATGAAAGTGAAGTTATTATTATTATATCAACATTTATTTCACATACTGCCTACCATTTTGCGACAAGTCCCAAATCATTTGTGTTCCAACCATTCGATAAAAGACGATTGTTATAATAGATGTTTGTATTAAAACGAACGTCTTTTGTATTTTGTTCCCGTAACAAATATTTTTTTGTCGTGTAACATGAAATTTTGTTTTTGTATCCTCTTAGATATAGATTCATATTTATTTATAATAATATAGGTAATTTTGTATTTAAATATTGAAAAAGCTTAAGCATTTTACTTCAAGTTATGATTTATTTATAGATTAGATCAAAAATTAGTCTTATCAAGATTTTTTGGACCTTAATGTTATATCCCGCACATGGCACAGTCTGTTATGTAAGCATATGGAAGCTTTTCAAAATTAATTAAGGAACTTAAGGGTCCAGTATATTTTGTAAAAGCAAATATTATTCGTCTATATATTATATTTTTCTATATATAATTATATAACAAACTTAATTATTCTTCTCGCGAGAGGGAATCGAACGCATGTGCCTCTACATAACTACAGTCCTCAGGCAAGATATTGTATGTATATTACTATTAGTTTTGTAATCCGATAGTTAAGGATCTGTTGTGTAATCTTGTGTTAAGACACCCCGTTCGCCATTTTTCACCTTTCAAAGAATTGCGTGTTAGGTGTGGTGGAACTCAACGCCAAGTTTTCTTTATTGCGAGAGTAACGAGAATGAAAATAATTTATGCTCCCCAAATGGGATTTGAACACAAACCTTCGGGTTTACCGGCAGACGCTGTGCCTCTGCGCTACGACATTCGGTACTGTAGATATTTTATTATATCAGATCCATTGCGCTGCATCGTTATTGCCTCTCTCTATGAACAGACAAACTCATGAAAACTCTATGTCATTTCCCTTCAAAATATATTTACGCGACAAATGATTAAGTCAAAGTTATTAAGTAAGTCTAAAAAGTTACAAAAATTAAACGAGCAAGTCAACAGCGATATCAAGTTAAGCCACCATTACATATGCAGAGCACGTCGTGCCATTTGTGCGCTAATCTTTGATCTCGACGAATATAATGACATAGGATGGGAACGATATATGACGAAAAAATTATCATATAATAAGAATTTATATCCTTTTTTAAATATACGCTTAATTTTAGTTTCATCTTTTAATTTGGGAACGTCTAAAAACTATGTACAGGGTTGGTTGCCCTGATGAATAATGAAAAACAAATCAGTGTTCATCTCAGAAAAATCCAAAATATTTAACTTCTGCATTCTTTGATGTCTCACCTGTGAGAGGCAGACATCTGGTTTTCAGATTTGGTAATTATCACAGGAAATTATTATTATCACAGGAGCACAAGGTAGGAATAAGCCAAAGAGGAATGGAGAGGAGTGTGACGGTCTTGAAATTGAAAGATAAATGTAAATTAGGAGCATTACCAAAGTAGCAGAAGTCAAAGATAGGACCCGAACTCTTAAATAAAAATAGAGAAGCCACATGATGAGATCAATAGCAGGCAAGTGAACTAAAAAAGTTACAGAATGATACCCAAGAAATAGAATGAGACGTAGAGGGACGTAGATTAAAGGGTTGGTAGACCATCGGCCAAAAGAATGGAGATGGCCGGCATAAGTGGAGGGAGTTTGAGGCGACCTATCTCGCAGAAAATTAATTTGCAGAAAAAAATAGTACAAATAAAAACATGAATTCTTGCCTTGAAACAGAAAGTAGTGAGGTAGCAGCTAAATTGTTTGGATTATTTTAGTATTTTAAAATATTATATATATTAAAAGGTTCATGAATGTTATATTAGTCTTAGTGATTAGTGAATCGGACTACTAAGAATTCATACGTAACTTAGATCTCCATTTTAACAATTCTACCACTGCTTATTATTCTAAAACAATTCATCTTGCCACAGACATAAAGACTATTATATCACAAATCTGTGACATTACAAGAATTTCTGGTGTACGAAATAGCGAAACTCTAGCTCGAGCTCTACCACATGAGCGCAGAGAAAAAAATCTCCTAAAAGGGAATCGATCTATTACCGCTGTCAAATTAGACGCCGTTTTCTTAACGTCGACGCCGTTAGACGCAATTCAATGCAATTCTATATTTATTTTTACTAATATACATAAAATGGTATACTATATTAAAAAATAATAGTATAGCGGGGACGGATAAAAGCAGGGACTAACCAACGGAGTGTCTTAACACTAGGTTCGTATGGTTCCTGCAGTTCCCTCTGCCTACCCTGCCAATGTGCAGAATACAGCGTGAAGCTAATAGTATATAATAAATATAGTATCATCTTTTTGCAATATTATATATTACTAAATATTGGTATAAAAATAAAAAATCATATATGTACAAATATGCATATTTATAATACAAGAACAATGTAAGTGTAAGACAAAGGAATGTACCTATATCCATAAAAATAATATACCATATGTATCAACACAACGGGACGGGTCGTGAACTAATAAAAATCTCGACCATTATTCAAAGCTTTCCATCATGTTTTCCATTACTTTGAGTTTGAGTAATGTTTATTTCGTGTGTTTTATTCTTTTGCATCAAAATTAATTAAAGAGGAAAGCCTTCGAATCAAGATATATATATATATATATATATATATATATATATATATATATATATATATATATATATATATATATATATATATATATATATATATATATATATATATATATATATATATATATATATATATATATATATATATATATATATATATATATATATATATATATATATATATATATATATATATATATATATATATATATATATATATATATATATATATATATATATATATATATATATATATATATATATATATATATATATATATATTGTATTTTAGATAGTAATGATGTAATTTTTTTGCAGCTTCAAATTTTAACGATTAAAAAAGCTTTCGTAGTATTCACTTTTCTGTAGTTTTATTATGTGGATGTCAGTGACAAAACACTTTCACGTCAGTATTTTTAATAATATTTTCTTTTGACTCCATGCTTTAACCCGCATTATAGACAAAAGTAATCTAGTTTAGCTCCATTTCCAGCTTCACTTAGATATGCTTTGTATATTACCAGAGTGACAAATAATTTCATTCTGAGTAAAAATCTTATAGTTAGTAGACATTGACATTTAAACAATAACGAAAATATTAAATACATTACTTAATAAATTAAAGTGTCTTATAATTATAATTTATTTACTAAATTACCAGATAAAGCTCTACAAGACACAATTGCTAATGATGACTGCGGGCGCTGTACGTACTTCAATTATTACTTATGCTTATAAATTTATTAAAGCAATATATATATATATATATATATATATATATATATATATATATATATATATATATATATATATATATATATATATATATATATATATATATATATATATATATATATATATATATATATATATATATATATATATATATATATATATATATATATATATATATATATATATATATATATATATATATATATATAAGTATGCATAAAAGCAAACTTATAAATTTACATAAATGTCAATTATTATGTACAAGTAATAAACTTACATGTCAGAAAATAACCATAAATTAGTTTCAAAATAAAATATATGAAAAACACGCGGATATTAGCTTTGAAAGAATTTCTGACAATGATTTATATATACATGGACATAGGTGGCGCTAACAAAAATCTGTCAAAAATAAATAACAGTATACCATTTTTCACTTTTTTTAAATTAATACTCAAATATTATTTCAAATGATTTTAAAATGGCAACTCTACGAATTTACCCTCGAAATTCTTCATTATATTTTCTTCACAGTATTAATTACAATTAATGTTCCGAGATAATTAAATATCAAAGTTGTGAGTAGCCTCCAAATGTAATATTAAACTTTTACTTATTAATTGCGAATGTAATTTTTATTTATATTTTATATAAAACTAGTTTTGACTTGTGACTTCGTTTACATTTGTTTTATGAATCAAAAAAGTCTAACCTTTTTCATAGGCTTCTACCATTCTGTTGACTTTACCATTTAACGTGTATGTCAGGGAAAAAAGCGTAGTATCCATAGATTAACTAAGAAAGGAATTTATATGTAGCTACTTCCGCTATACAGTAGTAGTTATGCAATTAACACCGAGTCGGTGTTTGGCAATTGTCAGTCTAACATCTCCTGAGGATGCCTCGTTGAGGGGTGAAATACCTGTAGAGAGTTTAGGAACGGTTGTAGTTTTGTTTCGTATTGCTTACTGCACGCGCATTCATATCGGGCGGGCGGGCGGTGATCTTAATTGCATAACTACTACTGCATAGCGGAAGTAGCTATATATAAATTCCTTTCTTAGTTAGTATAGACTTCCGCGAAGTAAAGCCTGATTCTATTAGATATCCATAGAAAGTCGTATTGTAATATTCGTTCCATGTGACTTAAATAATATATCGCAAATTTTGTCTATAAAACTAGCATAGAACCCAAAAAATAAATCTGAAAAAAAAAAAAAAACAACCACTCTATGGCTTTCAAAGTAACACAAATTTCTTTTCATACTTAACAACGCGTACAATCTATATTTAAAAGGAAACGACATTTTAGAAAGAATCGGGTCACTAATTGCCTGTCGTTTTGCATTTCGATTTCATTAGTAGCGGTGCGTATTCCGTGGAGAGCCAGGCTAATTTAAATTAAAAAGGGGATCGTGGTTTTGCTTCGATCCAAACGATTTCCTGCCTGACCGTTGAGAGTTAGGAAATTAGCAACTATGCGAAGAGCTATTTTATCACAGATCATCATACCAAAACTTTAAGTTCTTTAAAAGAAACTTTAAGTTATTTATATTTAATAGATATATATTCTTAGAACTTTAAAAAACATATATTTAAACTATTTTTCATGAAATTTGAAAGTTGAAATTTTGTAGGTGCTGAAGAAGACGTCAGACATACTGATCCCCAAATATAAATTAACAATTTAAAAGAACTTGTGACTGCAAAGATTATTTAAATTTTAATTACAAAGGCATATTACCTAGACATCTTGCTTAGTAGCGTTTTAGTTTACATATTTTATAGCAACGTACATCTACTTCTTCTTCTTCTCTTAATTTATGGCGTTTCGAGCGTGCCAGTTGAGCACAATTCACTGCGCCAATGTCACGTAGAATAGAGAACACACAAAGGAAAATGTACGGTAAAAAAGATAAAATATTAACAAACATCTACTAGAACCAATTATATATTATAGTCTCGTACATATACATATTCACACACTTCTTTATAAACATTCCAACAGAGCATTTAATGTTACTCCATTTTAATAAAAAATTGCGGTCAAGGTGAGTACTGAAAGCATAAGTTCCGCGCTGATTGTATTGAAAAACAATAAATACAATTCTAGTTCTCGTAAAAGTATACTACACTATGAAACTTCGATTATTTCCCGAGAGAAAGAATGGAATGTACATGTTAATTGTACATAACTTTGCTTGCTTGAAATATAAAAAAGCAACTTTATGCTTTATTTGCCATAGCATGGTAACGTTTACCTAAAACTCGAAAATGTAAATATAATAATTCCCCACAATGTGGACCGAACTCATAACCACTTACTCTCACATCATTCAGCCGGCAGCGTCTCATAGACAATATATTTGTGTGTATATATGTATATGTAAAAATGGTATCGTAATTTGTCTATACTTGTAAATGTACAGAATTTATACAGTTACAACACTAGTTGGTTGATTAAAAAAACATTAAGCACTTTACATAACTTTTATATTACAAAATAATATTAAAACTTCCAAAATTTACAGGTACTACGTCCCTTTTGTGGGATTCACATTTTAAATCAAAGTGCGAACGATATTTACGATGTTGTTCTGACGTTCTATTGAAGAAGTCGTATGAAAGCTCCAATCCATATAAAAATTCCAAATAACCTTTATTGCAAATTTTGATTTAATATGTTTTCAATATTTATATACTTTCTAACTGTGTATCTAGGACTATGTATTGTAAAAAGATGATTATGTACTTAGACGGACAATTTAGTAACAATAAGAAGAATTAAATGGAAACAAAAAAACGAGGACCGTCGTAGCGCAGAGGCGTAAGTATCTGCTTGTAAACGCGACGGTTTGTGGGTTCGATTCGCACTCGGGGAAGATGGATTTTTCTATTTCAATTTTCTTCGCTCTGGAAACTAGGCAAAGCGCGGCGTTGAGTTCTGCCACTCAACACACAATGCCTCGACAAAGGCGGAAAGCGGGGACGGAGAAAGCAGGTACTAAGCAACTGGAGTGTCTTAACACTAAGTTCGTATGGTTCCTGCAGTTCCCTCTGCCTACCTTGCCGTGAGCGGGATAAAGCGTAAAGCTAAAAAGAAAAAAAAAACGATTTTAATTAATACTTCAAGCAATAATCTAATTAAGTTAATTTAGAGATGCCTTTATGGCATTGGTCCTATATTTCTTTAAGCATATATTCATAGCTGATTGGAAATGACTGAATAGAAATAAGTCTATATTTTCGCGCACACATATACGATCAGTTACATACACAGTATATGTACTGTGCTATTTCATGGCTATACAAAAGTTTGATACCGAATAAAGAGGCATGTGAAAATGTATGTAAATGCAATCAGCATACTAATTATAATTAAAACGAGGTGAACAGAACTAAATTGATAATAAATTTACTTCTATTACGTTCGTTTAACACATCTTAGAGAATGTATTAAATATCAAATTTTACAACTTTCACGATGAATAAGTCTCTCACAGCAATTACATAGGTTATGGGTTTGGTACTCGTTCGGAGAAATAATTTTTCTTACCAAGCTACAACAAGCAGTGCTTCTATTTTGATTGTGCGTTTTACAAGTGTTATATTATTTTAAAATTTTTATAACAATTTGGAACTATTTCCCCGTTTTCTTAACACGACAAAGCGCGTAATGTCAGAGTGAACACTACATTAAGTTACCTTTGCCTGCTATATGTGTGAATAGAGCGAAGAATTTTTTTTAAATACAGATACACAGATATACTTAATAATCATTTCATAGATATACATGTATTTTTTTTTCATATATATATATATATATATATATATATATATATATATATATATATATATATATATATATATATATATATATATATATATATATATATATATATATATATATATATATATATATATATATATATATATATATATATATATATATATATATATATATATATATATATATATATATATATATATATATATATATATATATATATATATATATATACACCAACAAAGAAATAGAAATAAAAAAATTATATAGCCTACGACCATTTACAGTCACATTTTTTAACCGCTGTGATTTCGTCACCCATTCTACTATATCTTTACAATAGATTGCTTTTGATACATTCTATTGTAATTTAGAAAATCGTTAATGAGACTTCGCTCACGTTGACTTCAGAGGGTTAAAGATTGTTTGATCAAAGAAAAATCTTCGTCGATTGTCGAAATTATTGATGTTTCTTTTGTTTATTTTAGTTCTAGGTGTTTTTGTATGCCACACTTTTTCTTATTCTAGTTTGTTAGCAGGTTGATAAAGCTTCATTTATTTTTACACTAAAATCTTTATTCATAGTATTCACTGGTGATCTCTTCGAATGTAAGAACCTTTTTTAATTTTTAATTTGCTTAGATTAATTCACAAATAATCTTCAATTAAAGCAGAAAGCAGAGAACTTAATAATACACTTACTAGATTTTTTACGCCCATTCAATACAACGTTCAAAATAACAAGAGGTCATTCCTTTATACATTTAAATTTTTGTACCCTACTAGGGTATAAAGCGAACGTTAAGGGCAATAAGAAATAAAAACCAAATAAACGTTTTTTACTTTAAAAAATAATCACATCCTTTTACTTACATAATAACATACACTACTTATTAATTTAAATGCATATGCAGCTTATGGTTCTCCGACGAATGCGTCCTGATGTCACCTTTAAAACTAACCTACGCAAGTTGTTTTTTATTATAATACTCGTACACAAAACTTTCTTAACATACCTAAGGAGTTAGGTTTGAATTTCAAGATAGTCGAAGTTGAGTTAAGATTTCAACCATCCCATTTCCTTGTTTTGGTGACTTCAAGTTGTTCTTTCTATAATTAACTTTTAACTTTTTTTTAATTTAAAACAAAAAAAAAATGAATGTATTGTGTATATCAGTCGAGGTATCACATATTGCTTTATATATACGTTCTCATTATATCCCATACCAAACATTCTTTAAAATAAAAGACAACAAAAACTAAATAATAGCATGGTTGTTAGAATAAATAAAAAAATAATGTTACTGATCTTTACATAATTACAAAAAGTATATACTGCGCCATATAAACGCGCGTAGTCTACTTGCTGATTAATTATAAGTTAACTAAAGTTTTTTGCAAAGTAGTATCTTATTTGCGACAAAAAATCACGACTAGAAATATAGATACTTGTGATAATAGAATTTTAATAGTATTATTTTAGTTTACTTTTAATTACCCTAGTTTTAAGATTGTGCCCCTACTTTTTATTAACTTCACCGCATGGTAGCCAGAGGGATTTTTGGAACCATGGAAATCACCTTAGCCTTTTTGGAGGTAATGTATTTTCAGTGGCGGAACTCAATACTGAGCTTTAGCTAGTTGCCCAAACAATGAAAATGGAAATAGAAAAATCCATCTTCTCCGAGTGGAAATCGAACCCACACACCGTGACGTTCACAGGCAGACGTCTACCTATATCTCTACGCCACAACGGCCTTCGATTTTGCCCGTACTTTCCCTAAATAAATGGAAACATTGCATGTTGAATGTAGGAACTTAACGTAACACCTTGTCTTCTTCCAGAGCCAGAGTGATGAAATGAGACTAACGATGTGGACTAACTCATTTATTTAAGTTTGGACAAAGCGCTACGACGCCATTAAATGCTTGAATGTAATCGAGTTAATAGGGAAAGCTATTCTCAAATATGACTTGATTCTATATCCTAGGTTCTTCAATTTAATAAGCAATGAGGCATTCTTTACAAAATATTAATTATGAAGAAGTGAAATAGTTTGTAGCAAACAATTTACTTGGCTTTATTTTGCCAATTCAAGTTGCGTAACTCTAGTTAAGTGAATCTGTGCTCGACTTAACTCGTGTTCTTTGAGGACGTTCAAGATACTGTATTATGGATATCAGAACCGTCACTATTCCACAAAAATACGTAATATAATATAAAAATATATTATAACATACGGCGGACAGACTGTAAACGCGGCAGTTGTGAGTTTGATTTCCACTTGAATATTATTTTGATTATCTCGCTCTGGTACGGAAGCAAAGTGCGTGGTAAAGTTGCGCCACCTAAAAAAATGACTGTAAGCTTGAAATGAGTGAAACCTTTGCGAAGCTAAAAATAATAATAATAAATTTATGTTTAAGGATTACATTTAATTCAGAACTAGGTTTAAATTAGGTATATGTTTAAAAACAGCATCAAGAATTAGCTGAAAGCTAGATTCTGTCATCAAAATAAAAATCTTTCCGTTTTTCTTACGAATAGATTCATTCAAAGTGGCTTTCGTTAGTTACGGTGCATTTTATCAGCTCTATTATGTTATACAAATCATATATACAATTTGTAAGTTAACATATTTTATTTAAATATCAAAAAATAGAAAGTCAGTAGGTTCATTTACACGCTTTGTCCTGCATAGCAAAATGAACAAATAAAATTATGTTAGATGACTTCTGGTTCTGAATTTGGGACTTTTCATGTTAACTGGCGGAACACAACGCCAGAGATATAAATAATACAATGATATATATTAATATGAGAAAAAAATCAATATATGTATATCTTATTACCCTAAATTATCCTCACAATTGACGTCATATTATATATTAACCATATATCAATTTAATGTAATGTAAATAACCTCATGTAGTTTTCAGTTCCCTGAACAGATATGGTACTGTATAATCAGGAAGCTGGCTGGCGGCCAGATACTGTGGTCTTGCTGGCGCCTTTGCACAGATAGACTAAGATTTATGGTCTTAAAGATTATATATTTCAAACGTATAACAGCTTTTTGCTAATTAGAAATTGTTTCAACTTGTTTTTGAAAATCGTGATTTTCATTTGTTTTCTAATTTTTTAAATCGTTTAATCCTCTTTATAAACTAATAACAAGAATACTTGTTTTTTTGTTACATAATAAAATAAATCAATTGATTTAATATATTATATGGGAAAACGCTCCGTCACTTAATTAATTGGGTTGGTGTAAATTAAGCTTCGCACCTTTTGTAAGTATGAAAGCTTGATTGAAAGTTATAAAGTAATTACAACTTTTTTAACATTATTTATTAAAAAGATATGAATAAAATAAAAATAGATTTTTACAGGAACACAATATGATAATTTAAAAATGTTATGTCGTTTTTTGTATATAATAATCTTCTTTAATAACTACAATTATTAACAGAAACACTCAACACGTGCTTATTATGTGGAATTTTAGCAAAATTCAAATTCAAATAATTTTATTCAAAATGAGAATACATGATTTTTTGAACGTCAAAAGCACTACCACCGGTTCGCTAAAGTTAATGCCTCAGACTTGAGACGAATTTTACATTAATTCATTTTGATAATGACATATTTGAAACAGACTGGAGCGAGATCATTCCCAAGATGTGTTGTCATTTAAAAAATAATTAATCAGGTTATAACTTTTAACACAACATTTAATCGAGATTTACTTAAAAAATAATAAATATACAGAAAAAATCTATATATAGGATACTAATTAACAAACGGCAACGTATAGAATTTAAAAAAAAAAGTAATTTAAAAAAATACGTACAGAATACAATTGATTAGCGAAATCCATATAGCTAAACACATAATGTTATGGAGACAAAAGATAAGATTGTGGACGCTTGTCTACCTGATGTCACTGCCATGGAGTTTCACCCTCGTCAACACAAGTCAATTGTCGTATCATATAAAATATATAGTGTTTGTATACAGATACCTTTTACTTCTAATAATAATTATATATATATATATATATATATATATATATATATATATATATATATATATATATATATATATATATATATATATATATATATATATATATATATATATATATATATATACATATATATATATATATATATATATATATATATATATATATATATATATATATATATATATATATATATATATATATATATATATATATATATATATATATATATATATATATATATATATATATATATATACGTCGTGGCGCAGAGGCGCAACGTCTGCCTGTAACGCGGCTAACGCGACGGTTTCTGGGTTCGATCCCCAGTCGGGGAAGATGGATTTTTCTATTTCCATTTTCTTCGCTCTGGCAACTAAGGCAAAGCGCGACGTTGAGTTCCGCCACTCAACACGCAATGCCTCGAAAACGGCGGAAAGTGGGGACGGAGTAAGCAGGGACTAAGTAACGGAGTGTCTTAACACTAGGTTCTAATAGTTCCTGCAGTTCCCTCTGCCTACCCTGCCATGTGCGGGATAAAGCGTGAAGCTAAAATATATATATATATATATATATATATATATATATATATATATATATATATATATATATATATATATATATATATATATATATATATATATATATATATATATATATATATATATATATATATATATATATATATATATATATATATATATATATATATATATATATATATATATATATATATATATATATATATATATATATATATATATATATATATATATATATATATATATATATATATATATATATATATATATATATATATATATATATATATGTATATATATATATATATATATATATATATATATATATATATATATATATATATATATATATATATATATATATATATATATATATATATATATATATATATATATATATATATATATATATATATATATATATATATATATATATATATATATATATATATATATATATATATATATATATATATATATATATATATATATATAGCTTCACGCTTTATCCCGCACATGGCAGGGTCAGAGGGAACTAACTGCAGGAACCATACGAACCTAGTGTTAAGACACTCCGTTGCTTAGTCCCTGCTTTCTTCATCCCCGCTTTCCGCCTTTTTTGGAGGCATTGCGTGTTGAGTGGTGGAATTCAACGCGCAATGCCTCGGTGCCAGAGCGAAGAAAATGAAAATAGAAAAATCCATCTTCCCCGACTGGGAATCGAACCCAGAAACCGTCGCGTTACAGGCAGACGTAACGCCTCTGCGCCACGACGGTCCTCAATAATAATTAATAATAATAGAATAATACAATACTAGAGCTTCTAGGGAAAGTTTACTGTAACGCAGTAGAGGGTGGTTCTTCAAACGTTGGTACCTTCTGCTCCAATTTAAGTTTCGCTCATGTAACTGTGATAAAATGTTTTGAAGTTAATAAAAATATCTACATTCTTTCATCAAATTAATATTTTGTATATAATTATTATTGATAATGCCCTGTATTGTAATTTTCTTTTGCTTGTAATTTATGAACTTACAGAATGTGTAAATATCACTTATAGAACAAGATTGCTTGCACATATTCAATGTTTGTTTAAATCTTCACAAATTGAAAATTTATTAAGATACCGTAATATATACGAAAAACATATTACTTAAAATATAAGCATTGTACATAAACATCTTTATTAAATTTTAAATAAAACAATTTAAGCGGATTTATCGCGACTGACTTTATTCTGCAGGAATCCAGGGCAGTACGCTGAACGCGTTGTGATCAACGCGTTCGAGTTTGGCGCCCGCACAGTTACAGCATGTCGGGGATGCACCGCCAGACCAGCTATCGCACTCTGTCCTCATGTGGGCCCCCCCGCAGTGGCTGCACTTTGGGGCGGTTTCTTTACAAACTTGCAATTCAGAAACCGTTGACGGTAGTTTGATATAATAATTATATCAAATGACAGACGAATGCCACCTCAGTCTACCCGTGACCACGGAACACTTTGCAGTAGGTAAAGTGTTCGAAACGATGCATATGCATATTAATACGCGATAAATCCGTTTAAATTGTTTTACTTAAAATGTATAAAAATCGCGAAAATCAAAGAACTTATTATCTTTACCAAAAATTCTTATAATTTACTTAAAATCAATAAAAAATAACTTAAGCTACTTCTACAACAATATATTTTTAATTAAAGCATAAATTTTCTTTATTAATATAGAATTCGCCAAGTTGAGTTGGAGACTTTCGAGTGTCAATTTTCATAATTATTCAAATAGACGCTGTCTTGAGATGTCAAAAGTGTTTCATAGCTATTCCAATTTTAAAATAATTTAAATAATAATATTTCATATATTATACATATTAATGTCTGCATTTATAATCTTAAGTACCTTTCATAGAAAAGGATTTTGTTGTTGTTATGTATCCATGCTTTATCCCGCTCATAGCAGGATAGGCAGAGGAAAGTGCAAGAACCATGGGAACCTAAGACACTCGCTGCTTTCTGCCTTTAGAGGTATTGAGTGTTGAGTGGAGGAACTTAACGCCGCGCTTTGTCTAGTTGCCAGAGTGAAAAAACCGTCGCGTTTTTAGGCAGACGCTTCATTTTTAGCATCCCCAAAAACATATTAAAAATTGAATGTAGCAAGATATGAACGCACATCTCAACTGAAAAATTTTCCAACGTTCTGGCCACTAAGTCATTACTTCTTATTAAGGGATTGAATCTAAATTGGTATATTATTCTTGAACTAATTTATGTTCTGAGTGTCTCATTAAGAAATTAACTAAAGATTTTTTTTCTGTCCTTAATGTGTATTAATTGTTTAAATAACAAACATATAACAGTATATCCCAAAGCGGGCATCGAACTTATAAACGTGGCGTAGTCACCGTACTTTGCCAAAACAGGCTTAAAATTTTAATAAAATAAATTTTATAATATCGTCAAAACGATTTCTGTCAGTATACATTATTACATCTTAAATAAGACGTAGACTTACATTTAAATTTAACGTATACGAGTATTTCCTTTGAAGGAAAGAACGTTATGAATTTCATTTGTAAGATTGAAATACTTTTAAGCCTCCGGTAGGGTCGATTTAAGTTTTTGTAAATAGAAAAGTTGTTTAAAACTTATAAGAATTTGGCTTTAGCTTAATGAGTACATAATATGTTTTAATAATTACAGCGCTAGGACGATTCGCAAGAGTCGCGGGTTCTAATCCATCTTCATCAAAATATGATTTATTCTCTATTTGTGGACTATTCTACTAGTGAAAATGGTTATTATGTACATTTATATAAGTTTCTTTTTTCGTTTCATAACTTTCATAAATGTACGAAATATTACTTTAGACAGTGGAGATCAGCGATAATGAACATTATAAAGGAACTCTCCTCCGCACTATATTCTATATTCTATTCATGATTAGTCTATGATAATATTTTATGATTGGTCTTATTAGTTATATTTTTTAACTATTTACTTAGTGACTTCACTTGTGTAGACTATTTCTATATATGGGAAGTTCATACGGAGAGGTTTTAAAACATCTTTTCTATGCTACCTATCCTTCAAAACATTTTTACGTACTGCGTCTAATATTTTTGTTGTTTAATGTATTATCACTCAGGTGCTTACCTAAGACGGTAGTCTTACTAGGTTACGGTAGTTTTATTTACTCTTTTAAGCTTAAAATTACATCAAGAAACTCTTCGTCCGTAGTAAGCCAGGCAGAATAAATCTAGTATTAAGACCTCTTTATAATAATAACATATAATGATAAAAATCAATGAAGTTGTATTTTTTTTTTAGCTTCACGTTTTATCCTGCACAAGGCAGGGTAGGCAGAGGGAACTGCAGGAACCATACGAACCTAGTGTTAAGACACTCCGTTGCTTAATCCCTGCTTTCTCCGTCCTCGCTTTCCGCCGTTTTCGAGGCATTGCGTGTTGAGTGGCGGAACTCAACGCCGCGCTTTGCCTAGTTTTTTTTTTTGAATTACCTTTTTTATATAGCTATATAGAAATATAATAAATCAAATCACTTTATCTTTCGAGTATAGTAAAAACATATGCGACAAATGCCTGAAAACAAAAAAAATGTATGCCTCGTCATAACGATATATACTCAGCTATTTTCGCAAGGCTGTCTCGCAAGATTGACTAAATGACATACACTGTCACTTATATGGGAAGAAGGAAATTATATATTTTTTCATCTAAAACACTTCGTTGAGAGTTTTTTTTGTTATTTTTTACATTAGCTTTATTTGTTTTTGCCAATAACGTAACGTATGATGTGAATATAAGAATTTTGACGTAGACATTACGCTTCTTAACTTCTCGCAAGATTTCCAGATTTATACAATTATTATGTTTTTTTTTCCTTGGTTTAGCTGACACAGTATGGTATCAGGTAAGATTCAACACTCAATGCCTGAAAAAGTGGAGAATGTTGGAAGTAGGGAACAATAGGTTTGGTAGGTAACAACAATTTTAGGTGCATTGTCTTGTCATTATTAATTGTGATGTAATTAGGAAATTCTAGTGAAATGAGACGTAATTTCCGGTTCCAAATTAAATTTAGAATTATATGAGGACAAAATATAAGGTTTACGTTAGAACGTGATTGTAAGGTTTAAGCTTTACATTTACAGTTGGGAAATTCTACTTCCAAAATAACGTCATTGTAATATTTATATAAATTATATTGTAGGACCTGACTTTTGATAGTTTGTCTTGTATATTCTTAATATTTGTGTTGCACATACTATAAAAATACTATTAAAAGGAACAAAATTGTCACATTCATCCGCTTTTCGCTGTTTAACGTCGTACTTTTCGCCTTGTTACCAGATCGAATAAATTAAAAATAATTACTTTTCGTCGAGCGAAAATCGAACCCACAGACCGTGTTTACAGGCTGATGCTGTGCTTTTGTACCACGATAATATTAAATCTATGTTTTATATAAAAGAATATGTCTATAATACAAAAAAGAATACGTAAGGTAAAATGTATTTAATTTGGATAGTACCTTCAAAGACATTCAACAAGTGTTTCGCCACAAAAGGAGGATTAGCAATTCTGCTAAGGAGCTTATCGGGCAAACGTGTCAAATTCTTATATTGAAAAGCTACGTAGATTTAGAATTTTGTATGCTTTTAGCAATTTTCATCGATCGATACTCAAGCTTAAGCTTTTACTAAGAAAATCCTTTTGAGATATACTGGTGATATACTGGTGATATACTTTTTGTTATTTAGTAAATTTTTAAAATAATTTTGCTAGCCCAGACTTAAAATTAAGATAAATAATACAGTGTTTCTTTTTGCTTCTACTTTGGCTCTAAGCAGGGTAGCCATAGAGAAGAGAGTACTCAAAGCTGATACCCAGTATACATCATTGACTTCCTTCTCTGTCATTAACATCTTGATACACGTCCTGTGTTAGGATCCTTATTTTTTTGACTTACTCTTTAACATACATACTTTGTTCTGTGAAACGACAGTTGACAACAATGTGACTTAATCATCAGATTCAATAAATATGTACTAAAAACGTCTACTCTTCCACATTAGCAAAAAATACCTTTTAAAATTAAACATTATTTGCAGTTTAACTCAAGTCGATTGTAATTGATTTCAATCAGCTATTGTTCATAGTTCCGCTGCTATGACGGTATTGTAGCTGCTTGGGTTAACAATGAAATCTAAAGTTTGAATCGATACTGTGCTTTAGTACCACTGTAGCGCCTTCCATTGATGGTATATCATTGGTATATACTTCCATTGATTTAATACATTATAGTACTAAATTGATTTGTTTTATCATTAAGATCATTATACTGAAATCTTCTTGTTAAGGAGAATTAAATTTAAATAAATCATAAAGTTTTGAACAATTGGTGATATTAAACGTTTTGTCTTATTGTTGTTTCAAATATATAATATACACGCATTATTTAGAGACCTGAAAGCTTTTATTGTAGTTAAAAATACGTTTATATAAATATATTTGTAATTAAGTTTTGACTTAATCAACGCGAGAAAAGACATTAAAATGAAATACGTTATATATTTAGTGAAATACCACATTTAAAATATATTTTAAGAAACCTTGTCAATCTGTAAACAAAAATAACAAAAAAGACAAATTGAGATTTAAAACCTTTTCATGAAAGCAATCATCTACGCTACATCACTCCAGTATGCTCGCGTAAATCGGAGCTTTACATTAGATTTCCCCATACACGCCCATTTGTATGGCACAAATACGTAAGTGCTTACCTATAATATATTCAAAAGGATTCAATACGACTATTTTTGTGATCACCTCTATGTCATTAGATATATCTGTAGTTTAAATGGTACACGTTTTATACCGCACATGGCAGGGAACGCAGAGGGAACCGCAGGAACCGTGGGAACCTAGTGTTAAGACACTCCGCTCCCAGCTTTCTGCCTGTTAAGGTATTGCTTGTTGAGTGGTGGAACTGTATATTGCGCTTATCTTAGTTATAATCCTATCCAAGTGGGAATTGAACCCACAAACTGTCGCGTTTACATTCAGACGCCTGCGCCTCTGTGCCACGACAGCTGTCACCTGCAATTTCCCTTACAATAAACTATAACTTTTTATTTTACCACGTACTTTACGTTTACGTTACGTTTTTATTGGTAAAATATCGAATTTTTTCTTTGAAGGAATCATCGCACAGTATAATCGCTTATACCTTGTGACGATTGTGAAAATTGTGAGATATACACGATTACAGTGATTTAATCCCACTTATAGAATTGTAGGTAGAAAAATTCTAGTGAAAAGACATTTCCTTTTTTACTTTCGATCCGAATCTGTGTTCGAGTATTGGCTGAGTGAGCGACGACGTGAAAAAAGTAATTTAAAATTACGATTTCTCAATAAATCCGAATTGCAGTATAATAAAAAGAGAGTACAATTAAAAACATTTAACGATGCTTGCTATTCAATATATTGTAGATCTTTTCTTACATGCTATACATATTATACTAATATTATAAATCTGAAGAGTTCCGTTGGTTGAACTGAGTAACTACTTGTTCGGCTTGAATAAATATATTTACATATTGGGTAGTCCATTATGCCAATCGCTTTGATGTAACCCTCTATATCTGAACTACCGCGAAAACTTTTATTTATTATCATTTTTATTACACAACAAATTTGCTATTTACGTTATTAGAACATCTATTTAAACTCATATTGGAGATTTTTCATTTATTTTAAATGAAGGTTTCGGTCCCTAGTTGCCTTTATCTTTGTAAGAATTTGATATTTTTAGAGTTTTAGATTGTATTCGTAGAAAATATCAAATAATATAATAAAAGAAAAGAAGTAACAAGCTTCTTTTTTGAAAGACAAATACATTACCATCGGTTCATTAAGATTAATGCCTCAGAACTGAGAAGAACCGATGCAAAAAACTCAGCAGGACATTTCTTTTCTCCAAATTGTTTCGATATTACCTACTATATTCCCAATGGTACTTCGTTAGTCCGTCACATAACTTGCGGAAAACATCTTTCTCTATATCAGTCTAGTACTTGTATATAACCATGTGGCTTGTTGATTATAACTACAGCATATGAGACGTTTTCATGAGAGCCCTGTTATGGTGGACTTTTCTGAACAAACAACAACGGATTCTTATTTTATTTTTAGTACATTTTACAAAGATGAGTTGATTGTAAGTAAGTAATAGGAACGTTGTGGCGCAGTAGCGTCTGCCTGTACACGTGACGGTTTGTGGGTTCGTTTCTCATTCAGGGAAGATGGATTTTTCATCTTCACTTTCATCACCATGGCAACTAGGCAAAGCATAGATTGAGTTCTGCCACCCAATACACAATCCTCCGAAACGGCGAAAAGCAGGGAACGAAGTATCTTAACACTAGGTTTCTAAGGTTCCTGCGGTTCCCTCTGCCTACCCTGCTGTAAGCGGGATAAAGCGTGATTAAATGTAAGGGAGGGTGTGCCTTCTCCTTATCCTCACCCAGGGTAGAAAATGTTTGATCCACCAGCTAGTTGATTTCACAACTAGGATTAAGGTGCAGGTAAGGTCTAGTAATTTAACGTTTTACAAGTTCCTTTTATATAATGGATGTAAACACGACTTTCAACATCTATTCAACTTGCTTCTGTCTTTGGATTGTTTTCATAGCAAATATTACTTTCAGCGCTGAAAGCAATTGTCAATAGACTTCATATTTTCTCTAGTATTATCTAAATATAAAAAAGTATATTGGTTCCGTAGCTTAGTTTATTGTATAATATTTTTTATAAGAATTAATTTTAGTTTCCATCCTAGCTTTATAAAATTTATTTATATATATATTATATATATATCTTTTTTTTTCATCTTCGCTTTCATCACCATGGCAAGCATAGATTGAGTTCTGCCACCCAATACACAATCCTCCGAAACGGCGAAAAGCAGGGAACGAAGTATCTTAACACTAGGTTTCTAAGGTTCCTGCGGTTCCCTCTGCCTACCCTGCTGTAAGCGGGATAAAGCGTGATTAAATGTAAGGGAGGGTGTGCCTTCTCCTCATCCTCACCCAGGGTAGAAAATGTTTGATCCATCAGCTAGTTGATTTCACAACTAGGATAGCAGGGTATGGGCCGTTGCATACGTGCCACTGCCATGATTGTTTTTACAGTCCTTATCCAAAACAGGGTGGTTTTTAAAAATTGTTTGTAATAATGTTTCAATAAGGTAAAAAAAGCTAAAAATTTATATTAATATTGTTAGGAAAAATTCAGAAATGGTTAAAGTTAATTTGAAATGGATAACAATAGATTCCTCGTAATTACATAAAATAACATAAATCGCTCAATAACAGTAATTCAGGGTAGTTCCCTTCCAGTACGGGCCGTTGCCTACGTGCAACTGCTGCAATTGACATAAATTCAACGCTTTTATAGTCTTTATGATCTAAAACTACCCCCTTTTATGAAATTGTTTGCAATAATGACTAAATAAAGTAGGATGGACCTTACATTATTATTAAATAATTTTTAATCCTAATGTGAAATTCATAAATGAATTTGGCTCTATATATAACTATCACAAACAGAAGTGAAATACGAAACGTTTCCTCGCTGTTAATACTAAGTGGATGTAAACCAAAACAATAAGGAAAATGAGTTTTTCTCTTAATGTATACAATGAATTATATTATATCATAGTAATAATAATCAATTTTTTTGTATTATTTTTTATATTCATTGTTACTTAGGACTCAGGTATTTTATAAATTTTTTCTACTGACTAGGCCTAACTTTTATTACACATCATGGTGTCCATAGTGCTCTAAGACACCTGACATGACATAGTGTGAATTTGATCTACTCTTAAGAGAAATCGTAGTGTTCATAGACTTTATTTATTTCATTAAGCGAAATCTGTTTTGAAAAACGGGTTAAATTTTTAGAGTAAATGTATACCTAGATAGAATTGAAGTGTCTTATTGCAATTTTAACATAATTTATTTGAAATCGTTTTATTTTTTCAAGTGCATATAATTACTTATACGTTACTAAAACAATAATTTATTATAGATTATTATGGTTCCCTTTTCCTACCCTGTTTCGAGCAGGATAAAGTCTAAAACTAATAAATAAATAAATACGCTTTTGAAAGCTCGTTTTAACATTTGTATTTTAATTATAATGGACTGGAAGGTTGAAAAGCTTTTAGAACTTAAAACGTCATTCCCCCATAGTTGTGCCTGTTGTACAACAGTTTCAATTAAGATGAGCGATTTCCCCATTATCATGTTTTAATAGCAACGTTAAATAATATTAACGCTTATCACTTATTTGATACGCGTCGTTACTAATTTTGACAGCTTTTTGTGATTTAAATTTTCCCATTGTTATAAGATTAACAAACAGGCAGAAATAAGAATGGCTAGTCTCTAAATTACTTGATAAAATGAATGCAAAATTGTTACATTTTTTTAGCTTCACCTTTTTATCCCGCACATGGCAGGGTAGGCAGAGGGAACTGCAGGAACCGTGGGAACCTAGTGTTAAAACACTCCGTTGCTTAGTCCCTGCTTTCTCCGTCCCCGCTTTACATGATTATGTAAAAGTACTTACATACGAATTCAGTCTAGAAAATAACATCCAGTAAACTGTAGAGTAAAATTTTAAAAGTTATAATTTCTCTTGATAAATTAGTAAATATAATTCATTTTTAATTATTGTACAATATACTTTAAAATAGTATAAGTCTAATATAGTAGTGATCTACACTTAACCTAAATAACAGTCTATTATATATTCCTATAGGAAATGCAAGGTCATTAATCTTTGGTCTCTGTGAACGTTATTTGGCAAGTTGATTAGTTGTATACTCACATTATACAAAAGCTGTATTGAACTCCAAAGCTTTAGTTCTTTTTTATAAATATTCTGCTGTTGAAAGAATAAATTTAGAGTTATTTACCTTTTAGAATCTTTTTACTGGGGAATAAACTTACGAAGCTTTATATTTTATCCTAGGAATTTATATAGCTAGGAAGTAAGGACTTTTAAACGCTAAGGTCTCTACATATGTCTTTTTTTTACCTCGTCTACTGTCACTAACGTCTACATACATGCCCTCTGAGAGGTTTCTATGCGTTTGATTTTCAACACTTTGTTTTCGAAAGTCAACTAAAGTATACCCTAGCTTTGATACCAATAAATCTTAGTTTATATATCTTTTATACTATTCTTTCATTAAACATTCTCTCAACGTGCCGTAAGCACGCACTACTTCATTTTACTACTGTGCTATTTGCGAAACAAATTACGTACACATACACACACATATCCCTAATTAGAGAATTCTATATATATATATATATATATATATATATATATATATATATATATATATATATATATATATATATATATATATATATATATATATATATATAGATAGATGGATAGATATATAATATATGACAGAACACAACTTACGTATCGTTCTTCGCTTCACAACTTGTTTGTTCGACAGTTAGTGTTACTGTCTAATTCAATTGGACTGTGTAGCTGTGTACAAATTACAAATAAAACTAATTTATTACATGTTAGGTGATATTCTAAATTCAATTGAATAAAGTAGTAATTAAATTTGGATCTGGTTGTTATTCTTCTTGTTGTTAAATTTTTATTTACTCTGTAAAATTCTATTAATTGAAATTGGAATTAAAATTGAATTTTAATCGTTTTTTTTTATTATTATTTTGATCATCAAAAATACAAACGTTTTGTTGAAAATTTTTAATTATATACACGTACAAGTACAACACCACACAGCCGAAAAGCCTATGAAATACAAATAACTTCTGCCATATCGATCAAAGTAGATCGTTCAATCAAAAATATTTCAAACTTTTTACACACAATAACAAGTTACTATAATACGTTCTAAATTATTGAATACTTCGTCTGATTCTATAATAATGAATACTTGCCAATAACAGATCATTGAAATGTCTAAAACTAGAGTTTAACCTTTGATATATGCCACCTACTCTATCAGGCATCGGAAATATGGCTCTGTTGGGAAAGTGCTAAAGAAGCAAAAAAGAAATCAACTATGGAGAGGATTTAAATTTTTTTACAGTTGAAGTGTTTCCGCACAATGCTATTAGTGACAATTGAAAAGCACAAATTCAAAAAAAATATATTGAAAATTCTAATTTTTAACCGCAATTATGTTTTTGTGTCGCACGTTTTAACTTAGTTTGTATATACTGTGCGTATAATGTCTTGTCTTGTTGTCTTGTACTATAATTATAATAAACAGTACATACTTAATATTTCATAGCTTTATTTACGCATTTAATTAAATATATTATCATAAACAATAGACTGAGTTTGACTCCCACTCGTGAGAAAGGTCAAAAATAGACAACAAGCCAATTCAAAAAAATATAAGCTTGACCCTTTTTCGGTTAAAGTGGTTTAGGGCCTATTTTTTACATCGTGTTGAAAATCTATAGATAATGATTTTTAAAATACATAAAATTCATTTCACGAGTGGAAATCGAACCGGTTACAACTGTTTCGTTGCAATCAGACGCTGTGCTGCTGTGCCAATATGGAATGTATATTAATTTATTCTATACGAATAGGGATTACATGAAACCACAGTAATTAAGTTCATGGTTATGCATTGTGTATATGATTAATAAATTTAAGTAGAAACGAAAGACCTAAATATTACAAGGTTCTAATGACACGCAGATTTCTTAAAGATTTATATAAGATGACTCTTGGTACCTTATTATAAATAAAAAAATTATAGTCTGATAAACTGGGTACAGCCCTAGTTTTAAGACAATTAAGGCATATTTTTCGACAGAATTAGGGTAATTGGGGACGGAGTAAGCAGGGACTAAGTAACGGAGTGTCTTAACACTAGGTTCTTATGGATCCTGCAGTTCCCTCTGCCTACCCTGCCATGTGCGGGATAAAGCGTGAAGCTAAAAAAAAAAAAAAAAAAGAGAATTAGGGTAATTATATATTGTGTGACGGATCTCCACGTCACTTTTTCAACTAAAGCATAAAAATGAAAATACTATTCAGCCTTCGAATGGACACTGAACCCACAACCAACGTGTTTACCGTTAAAATCAATTACTTAAGATCACTTAAATATTATTACTAGAAATCTACTGGAACACTATGATTTATTTAGATACAATTATTGTCCTTTGTTGTAATTTCTTTATGATTAGTTATAAGATATTTTATTCTATATATGTTATCTAGTATATTTAAATCTATTAAGCCAGTTTCACAGTGAAATAGCATTTGACTTTCAAACAGGTCTCTAGGAGAACGAAATTATTTTCACTCTAGTAGTGTTCGGCGTTGAGTTCCGCAGTTACGTAAGTAGGGATACTTTGCTATATGCAGGAGAAAGTGTGAAGTTAAAAAAGGACGTTAGTAAAATCATGTTGTAAGTAATTGGATTCCCAACTCATCCTGACCCCATTATGTTTATCTAAGAGAATATTCGTCGCAACAAAAAACATCGCCTTTATCTTTTTACACTGAATTACATCCAATTGTCTCCAACAGAGCTATGATTGTGCAAAGACAGTTGATTTCTAACTTTGTCGTTTCGGACACAAGTAATGAAGTAAATAAGATTTAGGTAATTTCATTTTAATTAAAAATATGTTTTGTTATTATTGTGTACTTCCCAACTGAATTCTAGTTACCGATCTACATTTTTTTGTAATATGATGAGAAATGTTTTAAAATGTTATTTATTTATAATCTATCGCCTAAAACAAATTTTACACTGAATAAAGTGAAAGTATTTTTTATTATTTTATTTTACAAATAAAAATACAATAATATAATTAAATACAACTAAAAAGCGTTTGACACGTATTTACTCGAATTACAACTGAAAACAATTGTTAGTTTTGCTAGTAGCATTTTCTCAGCTAACCCGCTTCTCTTGTCTTCACGCTTTATCCCGCATTGTTACGGGATGATGCGTGAAGCTAAAAGATATAATAAAAGATAAAAAATATATTGTAGTATTACATTCTTCTCGTTCCAACTTATTTCTGTCTACCTAGAGATGAATATGTATCAATATCTACTAAATTATGTTCTAGACACACAGGCTACAAAGGCTAGGCTCAAATATTCCACAATACAAGTACAATATTTGCATACGAGTGTACAAGCCGCTTTTGAATATAAATAGGTTAAACCTACTTATTAGTATACTACATATAAGAACTGAACTTGATGTAATATAATTCAGATTTAGTTTTGTATAATGTAATGATTTACTATGCATTAGTTATTATAATGTACAGCATATGGTTGTCAACTTGACGAGCGTAAAGTTTAAGCAGCAAAAAAAAGGGAAGAGTGTTTTAATTAAATTATTCTGATATCCTATCCTTTTGTTTATGTGATACAATGTACAGATAAAAGGAACAGGAATAAAGAAATATGATAAGTTTAAAATGATAGCTTAATCTGAAAGAGGGTAGCGACTGAAGCTACTTAGAACCTATAAACAGTTGTGTTACATCGGTCCTTGCACCACGACTTAGTGTACGACTTGTTGTAGTAGAAATGTCGTTTATGTGTGTATACATATATATATATATATATATATATATATATATATATATATATATATATATATATATATATATATATATATATATATATATATATATATATATATATATAATATATATATATATATATATATATATATATATATATATATATATATATATTATATATATATATATATATATATATATATATATATATATATATATATATATATATATATATATATATATATATATATATATATATATATATATATATATATATATATATATATATATATATATATATATATATATATATATATATATATATATATATACGCCACATACTGTCTTTTTTCACTAAAGGCCACTGTCATTAACGTCTTCATACATGCCTTTCTGAGGGGTTTCTATGCGTTATTTCTACGTAACCTACATCCAGTATTTTCGACACTGTGATTTTGAAAGTCAACCAAGGTATACACTACCATTTATACCTATAAATCTTTACACATTCTCTCAATTTGCCCAATCCTCATAAGCAAGTACTTTTTAGTTTCACTACTGTGCTATTCAAAACAAATTACGTACATCATACTATTATTTGCAACATTTTCTCACTCAACAAAAGTTACATTAATAATATTATACCCATGTATCCCCAATTAGAGAACTCTACGCAACATAATTTGCAAATCAAATTGCCGATATCTAAGCACTCATGTTATCGTATATTTTCAGAGCCTAACGTGTATTTTGCTTTGGAGGAGCTGGCTTCGGTATGTAGTATCGATTGCGTTTGGTAAACTGTTGTATTTGGGTTTCTTGTTAGAGAAGCAACCATATAATGTATGTACGTGACGTGTTTATATAGTTGAGCTAGCTTCGTTTATTTTTTTTATTTATTGCTTTAAATTTTAATAAATATATAAGTATCTAGTGAACAATCTCTATGACTTTTGCTTCGCATTATGGTAAAAAACCATTTCTGATTAATCGGTGAATAGTAACTAATATAGGGTAAACTTGCTTAATTCGTACCTGCGCTTAAATCGTACCTCCTCTATATCTCGGCTTGGGTAATAGTTATTAGTGCCTTTAGTACCATAAAATATTAATAACTGGCGGTCACATTGCCATATGACAAATACAAATCTGCTACGTTGTTCCCGACTAAAATATAAAGCAGGTAAGTTCATTCTTACTTTTTGAACAGTTTTTTCGCATATTTCACAAGAACTGTCTTATAAGTATATCGTTCTTAAGCTGTTTACCTTATTATAATATAATTGTGCGTATATTTATGAATGTATTTTACAAAATAAAACTCTCTTGTTTGTTGACATTTTTTTTTTGTAGCAGATTTGAAATTCAGTTGAGAAGAATTCAGTTGACACTTGTGCCTATTTCGTACTCGCAGCAACTTCTTAAATCGTACTGGTACGATTTTGGAAAACTATTTATAATTTCATTTTAATTTTTAGTTATTTTTTGTATTTTATTTGTATTTAATTATTTTATTACTATTTTAGGGCTACATGTCAAAAAAAAACAGCAAGATCAATGTTTAAAAGGTAATATAGAAGAAAAATAACTACATTCTTTCTTCAAAGCTAATTCTAGAGACACTTGGAGTATTGTTGTCAATAAATTCACTTCTGGGACATTAAAACCAGTTAAAAGAAAAGCCAAAGGCACTCTTGTTACTACAGGAAGTCTATATAAACAAGAGCCTGAAGTTAAAGTAGAAGAAACCAAGAAGAAGACCATACCAAAGAAGCTAAATGTAAAGAAAACGAAAATACCTAAAAAAAACAAGAAATAGAAACAAGAACAAGATGAAAATGACAGTTGGATGATGATTACAACATTATTCAACAGAAACAAAGAAAACATGATTAAATGCAGTAATTGTGAATTATGGATACATAAGCTATGTGCAGGAACAATAAAAAAATTAAATGTTATTACTGTGATGACGGACAGGAATTGGCAGAAACCATTGGCTGTATTACTAAATACTAATGTACTAGCATTCAATACATTACCTACTAAGATTTTTAATTTTAATATTGTAAACCAATGATAGGATCTCAAAGTACGATTTAAGAATATACTAGTACGATTTAAGACGAATGTTCTTAAATCGTACTTTTTTTAAGTTTTTGAAATTTGCTTATTTTTCAGAAATTTAAAAGATTTACGTTGTTTTATTTTGATATACTTATAGAACATTAGTTATAGTTAATAACTTTATATAAATAACTGTGTATTTTTCCTTCTTCTCCAAAATATTTGAGGTTCTCCTTAAGTGGTACGAATTAGGCAAGTTTACCCTAGATATAATCGTTGAAATAACTTTTGTAACAAAAGGTTATAAAATAATGAAGAAAAGCATTGTAACCGCAGTATTATGTATACGTTGATATAAGTTATTTTGAATGTAAATATGGATTATATTTAAAGCATATATAATAATATATTTAAAGCATATATATCAAACTATTGCACACATTAAACCATTTGAAACAAAATAATGCGTGTAATTTTTCACTGTAAATGAACTGAAAGGATATAAACACTGATTTCCAAGGAGGTCTCTAGGTAACTCTAGTAACAATAAATACTGACGACATATATTACTAAAGTACATAAACACAATGGAGAACCGCTTCTCTTAACAATAGGATTTCTCTCCCTACCGTTTTACGTGAAATATAGTGTAATACTAGAAATAAATTAGTTAATCTATATTATTATTACAATGTTTAGTTGTTTTGTTGAACCCGCTAATCTCAGGAACTGCAGATTTATTTCTAAAATATATTTTTTATCTTAACAGTGTATCCCATACGTAGCAGTGCACTGTAGGCTCAAGAAACATAGTGCAGAAATCAACGCCACGTCTTATACTTTGTGATTGATAAATTTTTTTTGAGTTTTATAGTCCAATTATTGAGTAGGCTATTGGCTAAAATAGGTGACGTTGATCACTTCAATGTCATTTATCTTAGTTTCACGGTCAAAATTACCTCCTATTATATTAATATATTATTTTTTTAAGCCTCATGCTATATTCCACATATAGGAGGTAGTCTAAACACCAGGTTCCATCTGTCTAAACAAAAGGAACCTGGTGTTAAGACACTACGTTACCCTATTTCCATCTATCGAGCATTCCGTGTTGTGTGGCGGAACTCATCGCCGAGTGTCTTATTACCGAAGCCAGAAACAGGACAATATACCATGTCCCCAAAAATGAAATTGAACCCACTACCTTAGCATTCACAATCACACAAGTACATCATGAGGATTACATGTTTCATTATATCTATTGTGATTTCTGACTCATTTATATCATTAACTCGTCTCACCCACCTGGTGTCTTTTGTTATCTCACAATTGTTAAAGTAAATGTATTAATTTATCACTTACTTCTTTCATATATCTTTGTATTTCGTAATAGAATATAACGATAATAAATTTCATATAAAATTCCTCCTTCCTTTATCATAGCAAATTCTGTACAATTTTGTCATTCTTGTAAATCTCAACGCATGGTATCGTATATGAAACATAATATATGTAAATATATCGTTTATGATGTAAGGGTTAGAGTTTACTCTCATGTACTTAGTACACCTTGCTGCAGTTTCTTATAGGTTGAACTTTATTTATTTTAGATATTATAATTGTGCAAAGTTTGAGGATTAATTAGTGCATTAATTTACTAGTTTAAATAAAAAGAGTGTTGTAGTACACAAATATGTCGAGGCGCCAGAGCCGTTGTGGTAAAGAGGCACAGCACCTGCCTGTAAACGTGATTGTTTATAGGTTCTAAGTAGCTCACGTCGCTAACCTTTTCCAGGTTAAGCCATCAATCTAAATTTCTTTATTTCTATATTTACATATTTTTACATTTCTTTTCCTTTAATATTCACGCTGTATAAAATACAGAGAATAGGATAAAACACCATATTCTCCGCTTTTCGCCTAAACTTTTGACATTACGTATCCAGTAGCGGATACGTAATGCAATACTGCGCTCTTGTGACCAGACCAAGGAAATAAAGTTAATTCTTTCCCCTCATTGTTATTGAACCTACATCCTTCAAGTTCACAATCATATGCTGTGTTGTTTTACCACGAAGAGATTTGCTCATATTTAAATCATTTTAATTACCTATTACATAGTAATAACTAATGCATAGTAAATCATTACATTATACAAAACTAAATTTGAGTTATATTACATCAAGTCCAGTCTTCACTGTACATGAAGTATACTAATAAGTAGGTTGAATTCTATTAATATTCAAAAGCGGCTTGTACACTTGTATGCAAATATTGTACTCATATAGTGGAATATTTGGGTCTAGCCTTTGTAACCTAGAACATAATTTAGTAGATATTGATATGTATTCATCTGTAGGTAAACAGAAATACGTTGAATCGAGAAAAATACAATACAACATATTTTTTCCTTTTTATTATTAATTTTAGCTTCGCGTATCATCCCGTAATTATGCGAGATAAAGTGTGATAGTAAGAGAAGCAGCAGAGAAGATGAAGTATTAAGAATAGACATACTCAGTTTTCATTCCTAACTCTAGAAATTGCGTCTCCAGTAGCAGAAATGATCGTCGTCTTTTGTCTTATATAATTCTTTTTCACAAGTGGGGATCAACACAATCGTTTCGTTTATAATGGCGCTACGATGGCTTCTTTCGAAATACGTATCGTATTTTTATTTACATTATTGTAATATTTTAATCAATAAAATACGGCCATTTCATTGGGTGTTAAACTTGTTTCAGGCGATAGATTACAAATAAATTACATTTTAAAACGTCTCTCATCATATTACATAGAAATATAGATCAGGAACTAGAATCAACTTCAAAACTACATAATAATAAAAAAACATTTGTTTATTTCAAATGAAATTACCTAAATCTTATTTACTTCATTACTGTGTCCGAAACGACAAAGTTAGAAATCAACTGACTTTGCACAATCATAGCTCTGTTGGAGACAATACAAAGATGTAATTCAGTGTAAAGATAAAGGCGATGTTTTTTGTTGCGACGAATATTCTCTTAGATAAACATAATAGGGTCAAGGACGAATAGGGAATCCGATTACTTACAATATGATTTTACCAACGTCGATTTTTTAACTTCATACTTTCTCCTGCATATAGCAAAGTAGGAAAACTGCGGAACTTAAAACCGAACGCTACTAGAGCGAAAACGATATCGTTCTTCTAAAGTGTAGTGTATATAAATTGAAAGTATAAAATACCTTACAACTAATAGTATAAAAAATTACAGAAAATGACAATAAGTGTATCTAAATAAATCATAATACAACAATAGATTACTAGTAATAATGTATATATCTTGAGACATTAAATGATTGAGTTCGACGATCGATGTAGGGCTAAACAATATTTCCATTTTCATGCTTTAGTTAAAACTATGTGACGTAGAGGTCCGTCACTCAATACTTATTAAACCCTAATCCTGTCGAAAGACGAAAAATAAGCAAACATGCCAGTATAATTGTTAATTACTAACGAAGCTATAGTTAAAAGACATAAAAGTAGCCGAGTAATATTTTAGATTTTTCGTGTCTTCCTCAGTTTTATAATTTTATAAACAATGTATGAAAATTTTAAATTAATGAATTTAACATACACATTTTGATTTTAATATCTCTATTTAACTGAGATACGTTAATTTAAATTCCGTAATGGCACGCAGCCTTGTGTTTGACTGTAATGAGACAGTTGTGGGATCCACTTCCATTTGTGGTAATGAGTTATTTAATTTCTTTGCCAGACGCAGCTTAGTTAGGGAGCAAACAGCGTTAAGATCCGCCAACAAACCAGACGCCTGGAAAATGGGGGAACTACATTGTCTATTTTTAATTAAAATTTTACATTTAGATACTTACTACTAGTTATTAACTAGCTATTACTTACATATAATTTCTTTTATTAAATTACAGAACAGTACAATACATAACCAAGACAAAATATAATATCAACAATAACTTTTTCATTCTCCACAAAAATATAATTGTGGTTCAAAATTACAATGTTTATATCGTTTATTTGATTTTGCGCCTTTCAATTGTCATTAACAGTAAGTGCTGTGCGGTAGCACTTCGACTGTGAAAAAAAAATAAGTCCTCTCCGTAGTTGATTTCTATTTTATTTTTTTAGCACTTTCCCTACAGAGCTATATTTCCGATGCCTGATAGAGTAACTGGCATTTATCAAAGGTTAAACCTCAGTTTTAGAAATTACAATGATCTATTGTTGGCAAGTATTCAACATTGTAGAATCGGATCAAGTATTCAGTAACATCGAACGTATTTTAACAACTCGATTAGTGTATGTGAAAAGTTTGAAATATTTTTGAGTGAACGATCTACGTTGTTTGATATGGCAGAAGTTGTTTGTTTTTCATAAGCTTTTACACTGTGAGGTGTCGTACTTATAAGTTTATATAATTAAAAGTTTCAACAAAACGTTCGTTATTTAAAGTATTTTTAAAGATCAATATGAAACGCCGATTAAAATCTACATCGAGATCCAAGTTTGATTACTACTTCAACTAATTGAATTTTACACAGTAAATAAAAATATTATTTGTAAATGCTTACTTAATAAAATTTACAATACAACACAGTCCAATTGAATTAGACAGTAACACTAGTTGTAGAACAAACAAGTTGAGAAGCGAGGGACCAGACGAAGTTGTGTTCTGTCAGAGAGACTGTCATGTATGAAAGACTGTCATATAAAACAAATATGGACGTGATTAGATGAATATTTTATCTTATTGTGATTCTACTTATATTCTTGACTAAATAATATTTTTTAAACATATAGATTCACGCTGTATCCAATATATAGCAGGGTAGTAAGGTATTATTTACATTGCATTAAGCAGCGGAACTCAACGCCACGTTTTGTCTAGTTAGAAAAGCGAAGAAATGATTTTTACTTACTAGTAGGAATTGAAACCAGAACCGTCTCGTTTATGTGCGGAGACGGTGCACTGGTGGACTATAATGGCCAATTAATTAAAAAATATTATTTATATATATTACAATTTATAATGTTATCTTAAGTAATAGTCTATCTATAACATTAATAGTAATATCTTAACTGGCCTTCCATTTTCTGTATAAAGTATATTTAAATAAAGTTACCTTTGTAAATGTAACTAAAGCGAAACGTTTGCTGGAAGTGGATACTTAGTTAAGTTATGTCAGAATAATAAGTTATTTAACTAATCTCATATACATCTAATTAATTTATTTTACATTTGAAACAGATTACTTGAGCCTATCTTAACTTAATAAGATTTTTGATTTCACGTATATTTTTTTTATGCAAACCCGACGTTTCTAAATCTTAACACGTTGAACTCGTAACACGTGGTAAAATATTGGTAAATAGTTTCACTTGGTGAAAAGATCAATGTAAAACGAAGGAAAGTCTTCTTAAAATTTCAAGCCACAACAAAAATGATGAAATTGAAACTTAAGAATATACCTGTAAATAGAATAATGTAAGATAATTTTCCACATCCTTGAATATCCAATAATTTATAAGACATTTACACTCGACCTTTCAATAATATTACATATAAATCGGATCTCTCAGGCCATCAGTCACGTTAATATATGAGTATACTTTATATTGACAATTTGATTGTTAATAATCTTCATATAGAAAAATAGACATTATTTAATGTTAAATATTTTTGTGATTTTTAAAGTGTTAATCCACACTGAGGATAGAAAAAATACTTAAAGAAAACATATAAAAATTTGAACGCAGCGGGACTCGAACCCGCGCCCTCCTGCGAACCGTGCGCTCTCACCACTGAGCCATGCGTTCTATATCACGCCGCGTTGAAATTTTTATATGCTTTATACAACTTATATCGTTGTTAGCATCTCTGTAGGGAGATTTTTACAAAATTCCACTACCCAAAGACCATTACAAAGAACAATCGTTTGGCGAGAGAGAATGCTATTTTTATTATTAAATATTTTTGTGATTTTTAATGTGTTAATCCACACTGAGGATAGAAAAAATACTTAAAGAAAATATATAAAAAAAATTTCTTTAAGTATTATTTAATGTTTTTTAATTGCTTCATGCTTTTATACCGCATTATCAATCTTTGTTCATATATGGCAACCCCGACTAGTTTGGAGTCTTGTGCGAACACCCCGCGCGAGCGGTCAGTAGTAGTTGTCGAGAAGTAGTAAAAGGGGCACGTGAGACGGCCGACGCGAGCGCACGTCCTTCCTGAGTCGATATATTAATTAGCGGTGTGATTTTCCCTCAGCCTTATTTGATTTCCCTTTTGTGTATTCCCTCTTGATATTGAACCTGACAAAGACAAACCTACAAAAGATAATAGTGCAAGTAACCCCTAGTGAAGAAGATTCAAGTGAAACATTCCATGACGGCCGGGAACAATCAGTGTTTGTGTTGTGAATTATGAAGATAAGGTACTGTACAATTTTTATTATCCTAAAACCGACTATAAGGTACATAATTAATAAATAAGCTACCCCTCAGCACGCTTCCACAAATGCGGCACACCCTACCCTCCACTATTCAATATACATTTTCTGGTAGCATAGCGTGGTTGCCTATCCTATTCAATATATATTTTTTGGTAGCAGAACGCAGCTCATTATATTCATTATATATACTATATACATTTTCTGGTAGCAGAGCGTGGTTGCCTACCCTATTCAATATATATTTTTTGGTAGCAGAACGCAGTTCATTATATTCATTATATATACTATATACATTTTCTGGTAGCAGAGCGTGGTTCACTATATACTATATACATTTTTTGGTAGCAGAGCTTAGTTGCCTACCCTATTCAATATATATTTTTTGGTAGCAGAACGCAGTTCATTATATTCATTATATATACTATATACATTTTCTGCAGAGCGTGGTTAAAAGGGGCACGTGAGACGGCCCCTTTTACTACTTCTCGACAACTACTACTGACCGCTCGCGCGGGGTGTTCGCACAAGACTCCAAACTAGTCGGGGTTGCCATATATGAACAAACAATCAAAGTAGGCACAATGAATCGCAGGAACTGTAGATACCTGGTATTAACACACTCCGTTCCCCTCTTTCCACCTTTTCGAGGCATTGAGTGCTGAATTCATCGCCGCGCTTAGTCTAATCGCCAGAGCAAAGAAAATGGAAATGAAAAATCCATCGTCCCCGAGTGGAAATCGAACCCATAAACCTTCGCGTTTACAAGCAGCCGCTGCGCCTCTGCGTAACGACGGTCCTCAGTTAATGTACATTAATGTTTTAGTACTATTTACTGGTTCTTCACCATTGGAGTAGCGTTACCTTTTAATTTTAGTTTTTGTTATTAAAAAGACCAGGTTAGTTAAAAAAAATATTTTCAACGTTTAATATCATTGTTGGATAGTCATGTCTATTTTTTTTTAATAAATAACTAGGTCCATGTCACATCCCACATATAGCAGGTAGACAGAGAGAACATAGAGCTTATACACTCCGTTGCCCATTTTTGGCTTAATTTTTTAAGCATTGCCTGTTAAGTAACGAAATCACGGAAAATTGTTACGTGAGAAAACCATCACGGTAGCAGTCAAATGCTCCAACTATACCTTTATGTGACGACATTACATAATTTTAATAATACTCATATTATAATTTGTGAGGCACAAATTATAATATGTATATTGTTGAAAGTCATATAACAAGCCAGATAAGCCATGGATCAAAAGCTCACCTAAAATATCTCGTTTCCCACAAATTTCTCAAACATCATTAATTTACTAAAATTCATACGAGAATATTGTGAAATAAACGTGCGACATCTTCATGAAGATGGATAGATGATAGATGATAAATGGTACAATGGCTAGCGTTCGCTTGGTTAGTGATATTCATATATACATTAACTTTGTTAATATACTTTATCTAATATAGTTTAACTTAAATCTTTAAAAATAATTTTGTTTTTCTTTAGCTTCAAGCTTTCTTTAGTTTTATTCTACTAATAGAAAAGTAGGCAAAGGGAACCACAGGAATTCGTAAGAACATCGCATTGCATGTTAAGTGACTAATTACCAGAACAAAGAAAATGGAGATAAAAATATCCATCGAACCCACAAACCATCGCGGTTAAAGGCGTGTACATACGACATCCTATTTTGTTTTTTTATATGATGCTTATATATTTTTATATTTATAATTACAAAACCTATTTGTACTGTATTTGTTTATAACATGTATTATTATTTTTTATTTTTGTACTAAATTCCTCATTTAGTATTACCTATATTGCTATCTATATAGATTATATTATCAGGCCACTATTCTTGGTTTTCGATACTAAATTGGGCATTGAAGTATATACTGCGCTTTGACTTATTAGACAAGGAAAGTCAAACCAATTAGTCCCCCGTTTCAGATTGGAACCTACAACGATTGAGTCAAACGTTGTTCCATTGAACCACGATGAGCTAATAATATTTTCTAAACATTTCACTCAAAACGTTCAATCTCTGTCGAGGTAATATCTTATCTATATAAAAGTTTAAAAGATCGATTGCGATTCACGCAATACGTGGATTCTTCGTATTGGTTAGCGAAACTCTAACACTTCGTCTAATTCGGGCGGTGAAAGTGAATCACTATGAACTTTTATCTAGTAGGACAACATTATCTACCAGCTTGCTATCTTAAAGTTTATCCGTAACTGATAAAATTTGCTCTTTGTACTTGTTACATATAGATACAAGCAGATACGACGTTTTATGAAATTCATACTTTTCGTAAAGGCTTAAAGGGATCATAAGGCAATTTGAATTCATTTATTAAATTAATATAGAATAATTGTACTAAGATAAAAAAATATTAGTAAGCCATAATTGTTTCATTTAACTGTTAAGTGCTAATTTTCCCTGAAGATGGCTATTAATTTATAAATACATACGCTAGGATTAAGTAGGATTATTTATGATTATTATTAATAAAACAAAGTTAAGTAAATTCATTTCATTTATACGATTAATTTTAATTAACAATACATGATAAATGGTAGTAATTGGGTGTTATGATACTTATTGATAATTGGTGGTGGTGGACTTTGTATACCTACTCGTACGTATACTTTTAGAAATTAAATCAATTAAAAAAATCTATATTAAGTAACATATTTACATTTAATAAAAAAAAACATCTAATATCATTGGATGAAAAAATATTGAGAAAAAGGAAGCACGCTACCGTTTTCCATAGCTTCCGCTGCCGAGGCCATGGATTCGAACCTGGATCTAGATATAGTTAAGTGCTAATATGCCTTCAAACCCCTACATTTAAGTTTAACTAATATCATTGTAATGTGACGATTTCTGGCTTTTACCTTGTTAGTATTTTTAACAGATTTTCTACAAACCAATTTTGCCATCTTTATCGTCATGTAGACGGAAATTCAGTTTTCTGATAGATGAAAGGCAGAAATTTAATGCAGTTTTTACTTATAGAGTAGTTTAAATGGTAGGTTTGTATGAACAATATATTGTGATATGTGAGAGTTACAACAAGACTTTCGTAAGCAAGTAATAAAATGTCGTATAAAACATGTTTTTGCACTAAATAACGCGAAAGCTATTATATAAAATTCCTATAGGCGAAGCTGCAAGAATAACCTCGTAAATATTCTTATTTTAAAATTGCTACATAAATGTACTCTGACTAGCCCGCTAGGGAAAAAACATGAAGATATTTATGTTTGTATTTATATATATGTAAAAATATTCCCTGACTTAAAAAAAACTATTATGGCATATGCTCAGAGACCAAGTTCTTGAGAAATCATAGAGCTATGGGCTGTCTCCCTCCCTATTTATTTTGCATATTGATTGCTATGCAGGTGACAGCATAGAAAATATGTAAATATGAAAATATGTTTTATACTGAACGACCTAGCGTAACAACTTCAGTGTAGGCAGCAAGTTGACTAATTGTGTCCAATAGTAGTCCTGGTGTAATTGGTGGTGATGATAATCTTGTCCAACACGAAGATATAAGTTTATGCGTATACTTTTAAAAATCCTTTAATTTAGCTCTTGTATTCTAAAGAATTTATCTAAGCACTAATAAAATATTGGGTTTCTTGGGGTCGATACTTCGAATAAAGTACAGCTTAGCGGTCATTTGGACAGCAGACAAATTGGTTATAAAAAAGCTCAGCAGAGTGAAGCAGTATCTAACTTCAGGATAAAAAATAGGTTTCAGGTATATCCATAGAATACTGATCCCATCGTTTCAATTACCAGCAATACCCCATTTAGCAAGATACAGGCTTGACTAACCTGGCCTAGAATCTTCAAGTATACAAAAACGTGTATGTATATTTATTTATAAAAGCGTACGTTTAGTGTGATTTTTTAGAGATATTTATATTAAGTTTTTTGTATGTTATGGAAAACTTTATCTTCAGAATTGTCCTGAACATTATAATTAATAAATTCTCTAACATCAATGTTTATAACGCAACCGCATCCTTTGAGGTTATAGATGTCCACGGACTGCTCGTTCGCCTCTTTTTATAATTAAAAAAGTTATCGGAAAAATATATTTAATAAAGCATTCAGTGACTAAATATTTTTTTAAAATATTGTTTCTTTTGAAATTTCCTTTTGATAGTTGAAAGTCTTATTTAGTTTCAGTTCCTTTAAAATCTAAATCAAAATTGTACAAAACAGTTAAATTCCACCACGCTACGTTGAAACTTAGAGCAAGTACTATCAATTACTAAAGTGGAGCTCGTAGTTTTCGCTCGAAGCAATTTCAAAAGCCACTCATTTATTATATTATGTAATTCCTAACCTCACATAGATCTATATATTTATACAAACGTATGTATATATAATTAGCATATGCTAATGGAAACCGGTTAAAGGTAAAGTTTCAGATAGTAACCTTATTTAACTGGTCAAGCTGGCCGTTAGAGTTTATTAGTGTTTGTAAAATGGACAATTGTACAATACAATAATATCTTTTGATTATTGAACATTATATACAAAGTTGAGGACCGTCGTGGCGCAGAGGCGTGCCTGTAACGCGACGGTTTCTGGGTTCGATTCCCAGTCGGAGAAGATGGATTTTTCTATTTCCATTTTCTTCGCTCTGGCAAACTAGGCAAAGCGCGGCGTTGAGTTCCGCCATTCAACACGCAGTGCCTCGAAAAAGGCGGAAAGCGGGGACGGAGAAAGCAGGGACTAAGCAACGGAGTATCTTAACACTAGGTTCCCACGGTTCCTGCAGTTCCCTCTGCCTACCCTGCCATGTGCGGAATAAAGCGTGAAACTAAAAAACAAAAATTAAAAAAAAATTTACAAAGTTTCGTCTCATTTCCATACTTAGACAAAATGAAAGATAGAAGGGAAAAGATAATTATTGCTATCTACCAGATGTTTTTAGAGATAAAGGCAAGATGAAATTAAAATTTGATGCTTATCTGCCCGACAAGGAACATATCATATATCAGGGACTTTATAAGCAAGTGTTGAAAGCGGCCCTAGCACTTGGAGTAAAAAGTATTTCACAAAAATGTACAACAAATTGACAACTAATCCACTCTTGCGAAGATTTTAGGCAAAATTTATGTATTTAAGGGTATTGCTTTCACCGCCCGAATTAGACAAAGTTTTAGAGTTTCGCTAACCAATACGAAGGATCTCTCCAAATAGCATACAAGTGGTAAACAGAGTAATATATCCACGTATTGCGTGAATCGCAATCGATCTTTTAAACTTTTATGTAGTTAAGATATTACCTCGAAAGTGACTGAACGTTTTGAGTGAAATGTTTAGAAAATATTTTCTTAAGTATTATTAGTTCATCGTGGTTCAGTGGAACAATGTTTGATTCAATCGTTGTAGATTTCAATCTGAAACGGGGGAATAATTAGTTTGACTTTCCTGGTCTAATAAGTCAAAGCGCAGTATATACTATAGTATACTTCCAATGCCCAATTTAGTATTTAAAAACCAATAATAGTGGCCTGATAATATAATCTGATAGCAATATAAGTAATACTAAATGCGGAATTTAGTACAAAAATTAAAAATAATAATACATGTTATAAACAAATACAGTACAAATAGATTTTGTAATTATAAATATAAAAATATATAAGCATCATATAAAAAAACAAAATAGGATGTCGTATGTACACGTCTTTAACCGCGATGGTTTGTGGGTTTGATGGATATTTTTATGTCCATTTTCTTTGTTCTGGTAATTAGTCACTTAACATGCAATGCGATGTTCCTACGAATTCCTGTGGTTCCCTTTGCCTACTTTTCTATGAGTAGAATAAAACTAAAGAAAGCTTGAAGCTAAAGAAAAACAAAATTATTTTTAAAGATTTAAGTTAACCTATATTAGATAAAGTACATTAATAAAGTTAATGTATATATGAATATCACTAACCAAGCAAACGCTAGCCATTGTACCATTTATCATCTATCATCTATCCATCTTCATGAAGACGTCGCACGTTTATTTCACAATATTCTCGCATGAATTTTAGTAAATTAATGATGTTTGAGAAATTTGTGGGAAACGAGATATTTTAGTTGAGCTTTTGATCCATGGCTTATCTGGCTTGTTATTTGACTTTCAACAATATATAATTTGTGCCTTACAAATTATAATATGTGTATTAGTAAAATTATGTAATGTCGTCACATAAAGGTATAGTTGGAGCATTTGACTGCTACCGTGATGGTTTTCTCACGTAACAATTTTCCGTGATTTCGTTACTCAACAGGCAATGCTTAAAAAAATGAGCTGAAAATGGGCAACGGAGTGTTTAAGCTCTATGTTCTCTCTGTCTACCTGCTATATGTGGGATGTGACATGAACCTAGTTATTTATTTAAAAAAAGTAGACGTGACTATCCATCAACAATATTAAACGTTGAAAATATTTTTTTAACTGACCTGGTCTTTTTAACAATAAAGACTAAAATGAAAAAGTAACGCTACTCCAATGGTAATTAATCAGTAAATAGTACTAAAACATTATTATACATTAACCATTGAGCTTTAAGAACGGAGGACCGTCGTGGCGCAAAGGCGCAGCGTCTGCTTGTAAACGCGAAGGTTTATGGGTTTGATTTCCACTCGGTGACGATGGATTTTTCATTTCCATTTTCTTTGCTCTGGCGATTAGACTAAGCGCGGCGATGAATTCAGCACTCAATGCCTCGAAAAGATGGAAAGCGGGGAACGGAGTGTCTTAACACCAGGTATCTACAGTTCCTGCAATTCATTGTGCCTAGTCTACTATATTCGGTATAAAAATGTGAAGCTATTAAAAAAGCATTAAATAATGTCTATTTTTCTATATGAATGGATTATTAACAATCAAATTGTCAATATAAAGTATACTCAAATACTAACCTGACTGATGGCCTGAGAGATCCGATTTATATGTAATATTATTGAAAGGTCGAGTGTAAATGTCTTTTAAATTATTGGATATTCAAGGATGTGGAAAATTATCTTACATTATTCTATTTACAGGTATATTCTTAAGTTTCAATTTCATCATTTTTGTTGTGGCTTGAAATTTTAAGAAGAAATTCCTTCGTATTACATTGATCTTTTCACCAAGTGAAACTATTTACCAATCTTTTACCACGTGTTACGAGTTCAACGTGTTAAGATTTAGAAACGGCGGGTTTCCATAAAAAAAATATACGTGAAATCAAAAATCTTATTAAGTTAAGATAGGCTTAAGTAATCTGTTTCAAATAAGTTAATTAGATGTATATGAGATTAGTTAAATAAGTTATTATACTGACATAACTTAACTAAGTATCCACTTCCAGCAAACGTTTCACTTTAGTTACATTTACAAAGGTAACTTTATTTAAATATGCTGTATACAGAAAATGGAAAGCCAGTTTAGATATTACTATTAATGTTATAGATAGATTATTACTTAAGATAACATTATAAATTGTAATATATATAAATAATATTTTTTAATTGATTGGCCATTGTAGTCCACCAGTGCACTGTCTCCGCACATAAACGAGACGGTTCTGGTTTCAATTCTTACTAGTAAGTAAGTATCATTTCTTCGCTCTCCTAACTAGACAAAACGCGGCGTTGAGTTTCGCCGCTTAACGCAATGTAAATAATACCTTACTATCCTGCTATATATTGGATACAGCGTGAATCTATATGTTTATTCTTATAAAAATATTATTTAGTTAGGAATATAAGTAGAATCACAATAAGATAAAATATTCATCTAATCACGTCCATATTTGTTTTATATGACAGTCTCTCATATATGATAGTCTCTCTGACAGAACACGACTTCGCCTCGTTCCGCGCTTCTCAACTTGTTTATTCTACAGCTAGTGTTAATGTCTAATTCAATTGGACTGTGTTGTTAGGTATATACAAATTACAAATGAAACTATTTTACTTCATGTTAGGTAATATAGTACATTTTTTAAATAAGCATTTACAAATAATATTTTTATTTACTGTGTAAAATTCAATTAGTTGAAGTAGTAATCAAACTTGGATCTCGTTGTAGATTTTAATCGGCGTTTCATATTGATCATTAAAAATACTTTAAATAACGAACGTTTTGTTGAAACTTTTAATTATATAAACTTATAAATACGACACCACACAGTGTAAAAGCTTATGAAAAACAAACAACTTCTGCCATATCAAACAACGTAGATCGTTCACTCAAAAATATTTCAAACTTTTCACATACACTAATCGAGTTGTTAAAATACGTTCAATGTTACTGAATACTTGATCCAATTCTACAATATTGAATACTTGCCAACAATAGATCATTGTTATTTCTAAAACTGAGGTTTAACCTTTGATAAATGCCAACTACTGCCTGATAGACAGGCATCGGAAATATAGCTCTGTAGGGAAAGTGCTAAAAAAACAAAATAGAAATCAACTACGGAGAGGACTTAATTTTTTTTACAGTCAAAGTGCTTCCGCACAGTGCTATTAGTTACAATTGAAAAGCACAAAGTCAAAAAAAGATAGAAAATTCGAATATTGAACCGCAATTATATGTAGGATATCAGAATTATTTTTATTTTATCTTTGTTTATATTATGCGTTTCTTTACCAGTAGTATTATGTGCAGTACTGTACTGTAATTTTGATAAGCAGTACACAATTATTTCATAGCTTTATTTATGCATTTAATTAAACATATTATCATAAACAATTGACTCTCACTCGTGAGAAAGGTCAAAAATAGAAAACCAGCTAAATAAAAAAATCTAAGCATGATCTTTCAACCGAGGCCTTTCAACGTGATTAGAATCTGTCGATAAGGATTTATAGAATGTATGAAAGTCATTTCACGAAAGAAAATCGAACCAGTTACAACCGTCTCGTTACAATCAGACGCTGTGTTGCTGTACCATTATGGAATTTTTATTAATTTATTTATCCGAAGAGGGATAGGGAATAGGGAAAAACACATTAATTAAGTTGTATATGAATAATTGATTTATTTAATAAAAATAAAAAATTACTCGGTTCTAATTACACACAGATCGCTTAAAATATGTGTTTCAGGGCTAGGCAGAGTCCTCGTTTTAATTTTCCATACAATTAGGGTTATTATGTATGGAGCGACGGACCTCTACGTCACGCTTTCAACTAAAGCATGAAAATAAAAATACTGTTTAGCCTTGAATGGGAAGTGAACCCACAACCGACGTGTTTACCGTCGAACTCAATTATTTAAGATCATCTAAATTTCATTACTAGTAACCTATTGGTGCAGTATGATTTATTTAGATACACTTATTGTCATTTCCTGCAATTTTTTTTATGATAAGTTATAAGTTATTTTACACTTTCTATATATGTTCACCAGGTATATTCAAAACCATTAAGCCAGAGTTTCGCTGTGAGATAACATGTGACTTCAAACAGTTGGTCTTGTATTCCGTCCCCACTTTAGGAGAACGAAATCATTTTCGTTTTAGTAGTGTTCGGCGTTGAGTTCCGCAGTTACGTAAGTAGGGATACTTTGATATATGCAGGAGAAAGTGTGAAGATAAAAAAAACGTTAGTAAAATCATGTTGTAAGCAATTGGATTCCCTGTTCATTCTTGACCCCATTATGTTTATCTAAGACAATATTCGTCGCAACAAAAAACATTGCCTATATCTTTACACAGAATTACATCCAATTGTCTCCAACAGAGCTATGATTGTGCAAAGACAGTTGATTTCTAACTTTGTCGTTTCGGACACAGTAATGAAATAAATAAGATCTAGGTAATTGTATATGAAATAAAAGTATATTTTGTTATTATTATGAACTTTCCAACTGAATTGTCGTTACCAGTCTATATTTCTATATAGTATGATTAGAAACGTTTTAATATGTAAAATATTTTTAATTTATCGCCTAAAAGAAGTTAACACCGAATGAAGTAGACGTATTGTATTTATAAAAAAATTACAATAATATAAAAATACAAATAAAAATCATTTGACACGTATTTCGAAAGAAGTCATCGTAGCACCATTATAAACGAATCGGTTATGTTGATCCCTACTCGAGAAAATTAATTATGTAAGACAAATATGACGTTCATTTCTGCTACTGGAGACGCAATTTTTAGAGTTAGGAATGAAAGTCAGAGTCTGCTCTTATCTTCACGCTTTATCCCGCATGGTTATGGGATGATGCGTGAAGAAAAATGATATAATAGAAAAGGAAAAGATATATTGTATTATACTCTTCTCGTTCCGACTTATTTCTATCTACCTACAGATGAATACATATCAATATGTACAAAATTATGTTCTATGTTACAAAGGCTAGGCTCAAATATTCCACAATACAAGTACAATATTTGCATACGAGTGTACAAGCCGCTTTTGAATATAAATAGAATTAAACCTACTTATACGTATACTACATGTACAGTGAAGACTGGACTTGATGTAATATAACTCAGAATTAGTTTTGTATATTGTAATGATTTACTATGCATTAATTATTATAATGTATTAGGTAATTGCAATGATTTAAATATAAGTAAACGTCGTAGTGGTACAGCGGTATAGCAGCACTCCATAAAATAGGTAACTCCTTCCCATGTAATTGTGTCCGTTTCTATAATAAACTGCCGAAAGAAGTATTTGATCTCTCATTAAATATATTTAAAATCTTTGTTAAACGACAATTAATTAGTAAATCCTATTATAGTATAAAGGATTACATCGATGATAAAACGGCATGGAATTAATGAATAAGTTAGAATGACGTTTGTGAAATGATCACAATAGGTTTAGGGAAACCTGGCTCAATTCGATATTTAATATCAAATTGGGCTCCTCTGACACTCCTCCGTTCGCTCTACCTTGACGTACACTGTGATCATGTTATTGATTCTAAGTGAAAAAGTTATAAATAAATAAATATCATTGTGAACTTGAGGAATTTATGTTCAATAACAATGAGGGGTAAGAATTAATTTTATTTCCTTGGTCTGATCACAAGAGCGCAGCGTTGAGTTCCGCTACTGGAAACGTAATGTCAAAAGCTTAAGCGAAGAACGAAGAATATAGTGTATTCATTTACAGCTATAACCAATCTCATTTCACAGGTAAAATTGACAAACTCTATAAAGTAGAAGTTAGTTCTCCACCTACGTGCTAAACTTATGTTAGTAATTACGTCTACCAAGACTTGTTTATTTAATTAGTATCCAATTCTAGAGCCAATCAAGTTGGAGATGATGGCCGCAAGCCATTAACGCAGTGCTGCTTCTGATAGTTTGGAGGTCGCTTTATGATGTACACAACCCATAAATGTTGATATTAATATTGTTTTTAATTAAATATTTCATAAAAGTTTATTTATTGTACAAAATGGTCTAGTTATCTTATATTACTTAATTTAATGTATTATTTTAGAATTAAATAGAGACAACAACAAGACCGTCGTAGCGCAGAGGCGCAACGTCTGCCTGTAACGCGACTGTTACTGGGTTCGATCCCCAGTCGGAGAAGTCGGAGTAGCAAGGTAGGCAAAGGAAACCAAAGCAGGAACCGTGGGAACCTGGTGTTAAGTTACACTTCGTTTCCGTTTTCCGCCTTTTCCATGCAATGCGTATTGAGTGGTGAAACTAAACGCCGTGCTTTGCTTTATTTCCAGAGCGAAGAAAATGGAAATTGAAATTTTCATCTTCCGCGAGTGGAAATCGAGCCTGAAAACCTTACGCCGTACGCCTTTATGCCACGGCAGCTCCTGCTTCATAAATTATTATTTATTTTGTCTTCTCAAATATAATGATTATGACATGACTATTACGAAATAATCAATTTTAATTTTTTATTTATTGATTATTAAATGATAGGCATTCTTATTTCTTATCAACTATCCATTGTTTTCAAAAAGACCACTACACGTGTTTTATGATCACTCAAGATGCGGCACCGCCGTTTGAAAATTATGTTTGAGGATGCTTTGGCAATAAAAAACCCGGCCATCTGATCAAAATTACCGGGAAACTGAATAAAGAAGGCTATCTGCAAATAGTTGAAGGAAATGCCATTCCCTCTGGAATTAATGTGATCGGTTGTCATTTTATTTTTCAACAAGATATCGAGCTCAGCATAATTGTGGGAATATTTACAGAGCGAATGGAAGTCACTGGACCCCGAATACTTCAATAAATTAGTCAAAAGAATGAGCAAAATTTATATATACTTTAGTTAAAACGCTCTTTAGGCTTATAGAACGTTCGATAAATGTTTGTATTCATAAACGCTCTATAAGCCTTCTATAACTAAAGTGTCACTAATTTGATTTATACGTTCACAATGTTGCCACTATACTGAAGTCGGTCGACTTGTTGCCGAAAATACCAGTAAATCCACAGATGATAAGTGACAAACGCATTGACATAGTATGACCACAGATAATATTACGTAGAAAAATATATTATTGGATCTGGCTTGACATAACCGGCTTCATTTACGTCGTTGTTATCACAAAAACTCGAATGTTTATTTTATTTTAGTTTATAAACTTACTTAATTTTTAAAAAATAAAGTCAAAAGAAGTAAAACGACAAAGAATTGAAAATTGTTTAGACGTGGACAAGTATTACCTATGTTCTGTGCACCTTTTTTATGTAGAATTTATTATTAATAAACTTGTTAATAACTAAATATAGTTAATAAATATCGAACAAAATGTCAATTGTTACATTGTTTTGTTTACGAAATTGAAAATGACACTCTTGATGACAAGTGACTCGACGACGTCATATCTATGCTCATATTAGTATGAGCTATAATCAGCTGTTATATGAATCGGCCATCTTTGGACGTTAAAACACTCTTATAGTAGGGTTCTCGGCTCTATAACTTTATGATAGGTTTATAGAACTGATTGGCACTAAAATGCTGTTATGAATAACGTTTTTTGACAACTGTTCTATAACGAGTCTTTAAGCGTGCTATAACTTTTTATGAATAAGGCCGTAAGGCTATAAATAGCCTATTATTATTATTTTTACTTCTATATGTTATTTGTTATTATTAATTAATTATATTTATATTAATAAATATAAATTGCTCCTCCAATTCAACCATAAAACGGAATGAAACCCTTGTTGCGCGGGTATTACTCGCACTTGGCCGATATTTAGATTTTATTTATTATTCATCACATCAATATTTTCAAACAATGCGTTAAAGTAAATATGATCTATAAATATATAAATATAAATACTTTTCATAGATGACGTATGAGTAAATTGAATTGGCGTAACAAAATGGAATTTTAACATTGTTTCAGATATCACTTTATTTTTATATCATGGCAATTTCACAATCTCTTTGTTATGGATCCAGTGCCGTGTAATCAAAACTATTCTGGCTTGTTGATTAATTTTCATATACAATATTTTTACGGCAAAACAATTACTGTTTTAACTGAGTTTATACAACCTTAAAATAATAAAATCATGTCGCACAGATGTACATAACTCATAAATGTTGATATTAATATTGTTTTTAATTAAATATTTCATAAAAGTTTATTTATTGCACAAAAAGGGCTGCTTATCTTACATTACTCTATATTAAATTATAATGTAGGTATTATGTTAGAATTATAAATGGTAGTCTCTGTCTTTTTTATGTATATATCTAATCATGTTCTTTTTATATTACAAGTTTCTTTATGAAAACTGTGGAACCAATTTCCTATCTTGTACTTGTAAATATCGTACTTATTAACTAATTTTAATAGAATTAAATTTAAAAAAAAATTTGAATAAAATTTAAAAAA